>BQNB010094526.1:0-26094 GCA_026074375.1 Tanacetum coccineum
GAAAACTTTATTACGTTGATCTTACTTAAAAGTAGAAGAGCAACAACAGCATAATGAACAAAAATAACATTAAAACTAAACAAGCTGAAACCACTTTAGAGGTCGTGAAATTATTAACAAAGCAGATGAATCACAAAATTACAAAAAAAAAATGTCGCCAGAATGAATGTCAGAGATGTAACCGAAAAAAAAATTATAAAGAGATTTACTTAGGTGGTCGGTGCGAACGGGTTGCTGTTTTCAGCAGTTGCATTATCTCCACCACGTTGCCTAAAATGGAAAAAATCATATTTGAATTTATCCTATAATAAACTAACAAATTGAGTTGCAACATAGTTTCAACATTATCAACGGACCAAATATAGCAGGAATAATTATTAGCAGGAAAAGAGATGCAAAAACTGTATAAAACATGATGTAAAATTGGTCGTAAGCAACAACATCATCAAATTGAAGAATAGTCGCATAAAGAGCATGGTGAGATTACATACAACAACGTCCGAGTACAGCTACAAAAATACTTAAAAAGAATTGTTTGAAAATGATTTCAAAATGTGAAAAGATTTGATGCAACAAGCATGGCTTTGTAAACAACAACAAATAGCTCATCAAACTCTATATTGATTCTAAAGTTACCATCGCTACTACAACAACAACATTATAAACAAAAATCCAAAAATACCATCATTTGTCAGCAATACACGCTTTAGATGAGCATGTAGGATCCCTTTAACACATACACTTCATATCATACACGGATCTAGATCAAGAAATATAGAGAAAGAAAGTGAGTTGATTTAGAGAGAGAAAGAGGAGAGAGAGAGAGTTGAGAGAGAATATTGAAAAGTGAAATATTATAAATGAAATCAACTAACTTTTCCTAGGTGTAAAAGTTACTTATATACCCCGACACATTAAGTGACGTCCGGGATATTTGACTAGGACCCGGGCTCGGGTTTTGCTTGGGATTAAACCCGAAACATATACAATATTAGATTAACTATCGAGCCCGATTCCCGATACATTTCTATTACAACGTTAACTAATTGATTGACCGAGACTTAATTACATAATGAACGAACTTCATGATCGACTCAATATTTTGAGGCTAACAATCTCCCCCGAAGTAACAATCTCCCACGAAGTGAGTTCATTGATGACACTCCTTCATGAGATCATGAGATTGCTTTTGTCGTTAAGCTCATGTGGTCTTGGTCTTTCTCTTTGTTCTTTGTTGTAGGCTTGTTCCTTCATGCTTTGCGATCTTGACTTTGAGCCTTTGACATTGTCTTTATCGTTTATGCCATCTTGCGATCTTGTGTCTTTGACCAACATTCTCATACTATGCCTCATCTTGAAAGCTTCAAATCAGAGTTTGCGGAAGTCTTTGTCTTTAAATCTTGAGCTTTCATGATAGTTTGTCTTTGTAGAATGAGCATGAATATGTGGTAATGAATCGACTTTGGTTGATTGGGATACCGTCACCACTGTTTTAACCTGCAGGTTTACGTTAGTGATAATCGAGAAAATTGATTTGTGAAAATCAATCGACGCTCATTACTTGTAAATGCGTTTTTGTAACACATCTGGGAGTTTTAAGCTTTTTAATCAAAATTCATCGACCTGTCAAATTCAATTTACTGGACCAAATCGATATACAGTTGTCACAAGTGTGATTCATATAGGTAATCTCGCATCCGTCACTCTCCAAGAGCTTGTTTGATGCTGACTCAAGCAGGATTTCCATCTTCATTGTGAATACATAAGTATCACTCGGATGTTCTGGCAAATATCACAATGATATTGCGTAGGACTCTTGTTAACAGCTTGTAAACTTGATGATGTTCAACAAGTGTTTGAAATGGAATGTGTCCTAACGAGATTTTTATTGATCTCTTGGCTCTAGACTCGATTAGTGCATTTTGGTTTTAGTACTCGGAGGCTTGAGCAGATTGCCACCTATTCAATATCAACGATCTCAGAATGAGATGTCAATAGATAACGTGTGTATCTCCGTGACAAATGAGACAAGTTTCTGTTAAGAGAAACCCGAATGGCTGGGGAGGGTTGTGCATTGCATCACTGGGTCCATGATGTCGTCTTCAATGTCAGCAATCAACATGTGATTCTGACAGCATATGTATTGACCCGGTTTCTGCCTTAAGTTGTGTGGAGGGCTTCTTTGTTTACACCCTTTATCCATACATTTCTTTTTCATTCTTCAACGCCTTTAATGCTTACCAGGACGTCATTACTAACACCTTGTTGTGATTGTTCCAGTGTTAGCTCAATCTTAGTCGGCATTATTCCCATATACATTCATCTCCAATCATACCTAAGGACTGCTATTTCTAACTTTGGATTATCCTTGGGTAGATCCTCGGTTTTGTTGGATCATAGGATGATTCCTAAACCTAACCACCATTTTGACCTCAGAATCGTCAGTGAAATTAAGATGTTGTCTGGGGTTAAAGATCGAACCATAAAATATTTTTCTTACTTTTCAGAATTGAGTCGAATAGATCATATTTTAAGTACATGTTCTCCCTTATTTAAATAATAAACAACTTAGTTTTTTGAAATACCTTGTGATTAAAATATGTTCTTGAAAATTCTGTGAGAGAAAATATTATCAGCATGGAATGGTTTGGAACATTTTGATATGTTTTGAATACATAAGAATTGTCTTGTTGATGTATCCAAAAACATTAAAACTTTGTTTTTCGAAAAACTCCCCCTCAAAAATATGACCAAATGAAAACAAACAATTGTTGCTCTTTTTGAAAAACCTTATGTCTGAACACACAATTTTGAAAGATTTATGAATGTCATCGAGAAATTCTTGAAAAATTGTGTTTTCAAACTTTTTGAAAAACAGATGTTAGAGGACTTCTCTTCTAACGGATCAAGGGTAAGCGGCACTGAACGTACACTATTTCCTTTTTCTTAAAGCTAAAAATTGAATGTCTGGTAAGAACAGCTCAAGACGATGTAACGTTAAATTTTCTCGTTGTGAGGATAAGTTCTAAAACCTTCATTAATTTGAAGTCCGGGTATGTACTGATATTTGACATAAAGCCATCATAGTAAATTAGAAATGACAGGTTTGAAACTTATTTAGCAACTCTCGCTCGAACTTCATTTACACACCCGTGTCAATGTTAATCGACATTTCTAAGCACGTAAATGTTATCGATTCCAAGAGACATGTCGAGAAGAATCTTTTTGGAAATTTTCTGTTTTTTCTGATTTTGTATTTTCTTTTTGAAGTTTTATATTTTTGTATTTTGCTTTTCTCAAAAATATGTACATGGTGATGTTTGATGATGATATCAAGCAGTCTCATTTGTCAGAACCTCCAGATCAGCTGGAGTCAAACATCTCATACCAATCCTTCTGACAAGATACTTAAACCGATCCTCAGGAAGGGCTTTCGTAAACATGTCAGCTAATTGGTATTCAGTTCTGATTTTTTTTTTTATGAACAAAATATAATTCTAATTATACCATTTTAACCTGTTCTTTATGAAATGATTTACGGAAGTATGGATGTGCTTGTTCGCGAATGTTGTACGGGGTTGCATGATATTGCAATGGCTGACTGAGAGTCGCAATACAACGGTATTTTGTTGTAGTTGAAGCCATAATTTTTAAGCTGTGTCCTCATCCACATTACTTGAGCACAACTTACAGATAATGCCATGTACTCTGCCTCTGTTGAAGATATTGCAGTGCAGTTTTGTTTCCTTGATATCCAACTTACTAGCTTATCACCAAGGAACTGTATCCCTCCAGAAGTGCTTTTCTGAGTATCAAGGCATCCGGCATGATCAGCGTCTGAAAATGCTGTTAGTTTAAAGCCAGAATCCTTTGGATACCAGAGTCCCATGTTAATGGTACCCTTTAGGTATTTAAAGATTCTTTTAACCATCCTTAAGGTGCTTTTGTGTGGTCGTGCGTGATAACGTTGCACAATAGCTACTGCTTGCACTACAGTCTGGTTTACTAGATGTCAAGTACATGAGTGGACCCGATTTTTTACTACGATAATCAGGGATTGGGTCTACGGGGGGTTCTCCACTCAAATCTACATCTAGTTTGGGTTTTGTAGCCAATGGTGTACCAATGGAGTGACAATTGTCCATATTATGCTTTTTCAGAATTTCTAAAGCGTACTTGGCCTGATTGATAATTACCTTTCTTTTGGGCGACTGGGGATCTGTATTAGTCCTAAAAAAAGAACTTCATCTCCTCCCATTAGGTACATTTCAAATCTTATTGTGCATTAACTTTTCAAATCTTTTTGAATATTTTAGGGTTTGTAGACCCAAAAAATATGTTCATCAACGTTAATCTGTGCACAAGTAGAATATCCTCCCCGTATTTTATCTTGAATAAAGTTGGGTCAATTGTACCTTTAGTAAAGCCTTTGGACATCAGGAAGTTTGATAGTTCATCGTACCAGGCTCTTGGAGCTTGCTTTAATCCATACAAAGCTTTCCTTAGAAGGTAGACTTTTTCTGGATGATCTGGATCAACGAACCCTTCTGGCTGAGCAACATAAACCTCCTCCTTCAGTGGACCATTAAGAAATGCCGTTTTCACGTCCATCTGATAGATTGGAAAAGACTTGTGTGCTGCGTGGGCAACAAAAATCCGAACTGCTTCCAAGCGAGCAACTGGAGCAAATGATTCTTCAAAATCAATACCCTCTTCCTGAGCATAACCTTTAGCAACAAGTCGTGCTTTGTTGCGAATTACAGTCTGATCTTCATCCTTCTTGTTCTTCCATAACCACTTTAGCTTTATAATCATCTTGCCAAATGGTTTGTCGACTAGTTCCCAGACTTTTAGTCTGTCGAACTGATGAAGTTCATCCTGCATTGCTTCGATCCATGCAGAATCAGCCATTACCTCCTTAATATTCTTCGGTTCAACAATACTCACCGTGAGCGCGAACATACACATTTCAGGATCTGTGGCAAGCTGTCGTCTTGTTTGAACTGGCATGGTTGGATTTCCACGAACTTGTTCTAATGGATGATCTCTGGTCCATCGGTAATCATGACTTTGTGGTTGAAATGAATGCACATCGGTATTATCAATGTTGCGTGAGGAAGACTCACCAATTTCTTGTACCCGTGTACAAAAAGGATTGATAAATTCATCTTCTTGAAACGATGCATTCGGTGCTTGATTATTGTTGTTTTCCTCAGCTTGACCGTGTGTTGGATTGTAATATTCTTCAAGTAAAGGACTGAAGAGAAATTCCAACCCTTGTTGTGACGAATCCGTCTTCTCTGCTGTAGGAACAACATTTTGTCTTGAGGGCACGGGGTCAGAGTTGTCATAATCTAACGCCTTTTTTACTTGAGGAACGAGGCCTGAAGAGACATTTTCAACAAATATCTCTTGTCGATGCGGTGCGAGGTCTGAACTGTTGTGATCAGACGTCATTTCAGGAAGCACGGGTCCTGAACTGCTATGATCAGGAGCCATGAATTGAGGCACGGGTCCTGAACAAAATTGTTCAGAAACCATAAACTATCTTTAAGATAGTAGATCTCAACCATACCGTTTCACACCGAATGGAGTTGGATTTTCATTTGCGTCAAAGTAGCTCCAAATGGCATGTTCTTGTAGTTGACTTTATGTTGAAATTGGACGAGAAGGATCGCCAATAACATTCTCAGCCGTCTTTCCATGAGTGGATATGATGATTGATCTGTTTTGAGTATAGCATGCGGTTGCAACTGCTTCAGCCCAGAATGATAATGGAAGCTTAGAAGCTGAAAGCATCGTTCGAGCAGCCTCAACAAAAGTACGGTTTTGTCTTTCGACAACGCCGTTTTGTTTAGGAGTTCGAGGAGTGGAAGTTTGATGTTCAATGCCTTCTTCTTTGAAATAAGCATGGAGTGTCTTGTTCAAGAACTCCGTGCCTCTGTCAGTACGGACAGTAATAACTTGAGCTTGAAGATTGCGTTGAATCATCGTGAGAAAGTCTTTGAGAACTTCTGGTGTTTCATCCTTGGATCGTAGAAAAAGAGTCCAAGTGTATTTGAATAGTCATCACAATTCACCAGGCATATACATTCTTCCCATTTATGCTTCGCAATGAGCATTGGACCATACAAGTCCATGTGAAGCAAATTTAGCCTTCCTTTGGAACTAGGAACTGCTTTTGTCTTGAATGAACTTCTTTTTGCTTTACTCATTTCACAAGACGAACAAAGTTGATCCTTGACATATTTCAACTTAGGTAAGCCATTCACAACCTCTTTCTTTGAGAGTAAGGTGATGTAATCGAAGTTAAGATGAGAAAGCCTTCGATGCCATAACCATGCTTGAGTTGGTGAAGCTTTAGCCATGAAACAGATTGGAGTTGATGAAGTTGTTTCTTGAAGAGATATTGTGTAGAGATCAGATCCATGACTACCAGTTAGTAAACGTTTCCCTGAAGATCTCTCACAAAACAAGTAGATTTTCTGAAAGCAACCTCCAAATCAGCATCACAGAATTGACCAACCGAGAAAAGATTGTGATTGAGGCCTTCGACGTAATAAACCCGTTCTTTTGAATCGTGGATATTCCCTTGAATCAGATTCCATAACCAAGAATTGAGAGCAAACTGAAGCATTTCCAAAAAACGGAACAGTACCCAGAAATTTATCCACAAAATCTCACAAATGCTTGAGATTCCCAGTCATGTGCTTTGGGCATTCAGAGTCTCAACAATGATAGATGAGTTGTACCAATCTGCAAGGAATTAAAGGGGGACAATGGTTACATTGGACAAAATTGGATCCTAAGGGATTTGATATCTGCAAAGGGACATTGTTATCCATAGGTAGAGACAATGGTCTATAGTGGGACCTAATTACTTGTTGATTCATCATCTTTCCTAGTCCTGGGTTCCTATCTTTTTGGTCCTAAGTGGCTTTTGTGTCCATGTATAATGATGGACATCTCTTAGCTATTTCCTCCATTTCCATTCTGATTAGTATTCTTTATACTAATCCTTGTAGTAACTCTTGGATTTGCTGAATAGTGGTATCTGTGCATCTATTTTCTTATGGGGTGTCTTGCAATAGATTTGTTCGCTTTTCTCTTGGGTTTACCAGCACTAATAGGCACTAATTAGGCTTTATTAGTTCTAGCATTCAAGTCTTTCAAGTAACGAGAAACACAAGCATCTTATTTTAATTAAAAACACACATTTGTTCCACATTCTAGCACAAACAGCATTTTCATTCTGAAGTTCTGGAGTTTGAACTGTCATTACACGCAGTTCAGATTGTTTCTTAGAAATATAGAATCCTATGATGGTCTTCTGCTTCCTTCTTTTGAAACTTCACTTGACTATTGTTTGGCACGGACCTTATCTTTCACCTTGATTGCTTTAAGTGTGGTTGCTAACAGTAGTAGTGTGAATTACTCTGAAGATTTAGACATGTGAGGATTAGTATTCCTAGAAGCATGAGGCAACTGTGGTGTTCTAGTTTGTGTTGTGGTGGAGGCAATTCTATACATTCCTGGTTTAAGCACATTTGTGTTTCGAACCGCTTGGTTTCTATTCTGAGGCAATTTTGTTGACGTGTCTGGTTTAAATAAACCATCCAACGCATTGTTTTATTAACCGCACTGTTTCGTTTGAAATTTCTCATTGCAGGAGAATTTGAAAAAAGGAGTACGGTTTTCCTAAAACTGTGGTTTGGAATCCGTCGTTTGTTGAGCATTTGGTTGTAGAACAACAGACCGGTTTATAAAACTGAGTTTCCACAGACTTTCCTTTATTGTTTCCAGAATGAGTTTCTTAACTCATTTATCACCTTTTCTTATCTTGATTTGAGCTTTTAAATTTGTATTTCCATGTATTGTTCACGTTCTTTCCGAATTACAATTTTGAAGCATTTTTCTTTGCAAACTGGCGTTGTTTTTATCTTTTATGTTCTTTACAATGTTGTAAAGAAAGTTCAAGAGAAAATGAGTGTTTTTTTTTCTTGTTTTGCAAAAACTCTTTAAAAGCTTATTATGAACTTTCCGTTATTAACAGATTCAGTTTGTTTTGAAGCTTTAGTGCAAGACATTCACATTCTTTTGATTTATGAAGTTACAAGCATTGTAATTCACAGTATTTGCATTTTAAATCAGACACTGAATGCAAATACGAACATGTAACATCTTTAGACTACACACTCTTCGAAAGTAGATCATATATGTTGGAAAAAGAGGCCTTTTCTGATTCAAGTCGTCATCCCTTTTTACTAAGGGATGTAAAGTTACTCCTTATCGTCTTGCATTTCCTTTTTTAGTTCATGGAAACAACAACGAATGATGTCAAGTATTAGTTTGTGAAAGAGGCATTAATAGGTTTTGATCAAAAACTTCCATAAGTTTATACAGATTGGGTTTAGGAAAAAGAACTATTAGTATGATTGGACCAAGTTATGGTCACCAAATTGTTCTAAATTGATTGAAGTTGTTTGTCTATTTCGTTTATACTTGTATCTTTTACTAATGGATTTAGAAAGGGTAGATTTAGATAGGACAGTTTTTGCAATGTTTGGTTTTGTTCGTTAATCGTTTTTCTCCACATTGTCTTCCTAACTTCTTTAGCGCGATTCCAAACTGATCTAAGGATAGGTTTTGTGATGGTGGTTTGGGAATGTTTCATAAAGACTATTTTGATATGTGTAATCATATGGTTTTACTTTGGGCTTTAATCCCGTTTTGATCTTACTCTCCTTTTCAAGTAGTCCCTGTCTCTTCCCCATTGGGGCACTATTGTTTGCGGGATCTAGAAGTATCATTATGGGATCTCATAACAAACGAGGCTTTTCAGAGTGAGCTTCTGAGGTACTTTGGATTGCAAGGTTGATCTTACCATTTTACGTTGCGCATTAGGGTTGCTAACATGTGGAATGGTCTGAATTGCTGATTGCGTTTATAAAGATTTTCATTAAACTTTATTTGTTTGTCCATTTCAATCATTGTGTCAATTGGTATTTTCCTTCCTTCCCATTACCTTTTAAATCCGAGAAATAACCTTACTTTTCTCTTTGAGTTGACCTTCAAATTGTGACCTAGTTAACAGACTCTTTTTGACTAGCTCATCGTGTTTCTGATTGACAACTGAAATTTCATAGGTTTTAGTTTTTAAACCCTCTTTTATGTCAATGTCTTTAAGAGCTAATAGTCCTAGAGTTTCATTTAACTTTGTTTGAAGTATTTTATAATCACTCGTTAGGTCATTAAGGGCCGTGTACTTCTCAAGCTCAGTCTGTTTGGTCTGAAGTGCAATCAGAGAACTATCCCGACTGCTAGTAGCCTCCCCTAGAGCCCTACTAGACTCATCCAAGTTAGTTTTGCACTCCTTCAGTTCTTGAGTTAATGATGCATTTGCTTTCTTTAATTGCTTTAATACCGTTTTGTTTTCCTCCGTATCAAGAGTCAAATTAGCAATTAAATTAGCAAGCGCAGCACGCTCATCAACACATTCAGCCGCATTTTGATCAACCTGATTATCATTAGTACATATATTTGATGAATCAGGAATGACATTGCTATACATTCCTTCTCCAAAAACATATGTGTCGTTAATGGATTCAGGTTGTCAGAAATGTCGTCTCACATTGGCAAACACATCATTTTCATCATGGTTTTGTACCTGTTCCAATGGCTGACTTGTAGAACTAGATTCTTCAGGTGAGACCTCCTGAATCTTTGCCATGTAACTGTAATGTGCTTCCAATTCTTGTTCATCAATCTCTTCATCCGTGTCTTCTAGCCAATCAGCTTGCTCAGCTTGAAGTGGAACACCTTGTTCAGCTTTTTGCCACCTCTCATCTTCTCTTGTGATACGCGTAGTCTTTAACCCGCTTTGGCTTCCTGCATTCCCTGGCATGTGTCAAATCCCTTGCAGTAAAGCACGATACCCATTCTGTTTGCACTTACCGGATGCCTCAGTTTCCCTAGCCCCAGTAACTGTTCATCGTCCTTTGATTCCCAAATGCCCTGACTAATGTCGTTGTTTATCTCTTGGTGTGGTATTTTCAGTCTTGTTACTGGTTTGAAGAAGTATCGAAGGTTGTGTTGGAAGGTTTGTTACAGTCTGCTTGAAATACTTAGCAAGGAGTTCCAAAGTTTTCTTTGCATATCCTTATCCCTCGGAGCTTGTTCTGGATCACTGTCTTCCTCAGAAACGGACTCAGATTGAGGAGTAACTGGTTTGGCGATCTCTTTGCCTTTGTGTCTGGTAGTTGCACTTGGTCGTGTGGAAGAAGATTGCATGTATGATGGTACATTCGATCTTTGAGGTTTTGGTGCCTGATAGTAGTTATCTGAATATGGTTGAGCAGCCATAAGAAGTGCTAATGGATTTGCACTTCTGGCTAATCTCTCAGAACAGATATCATTAACTTCGTTTTGAAACTACTTCAGAACGTCAAACAACTTGTGATATGAGACTGTGTCTATTTCCTCTCTCTGCTTGACAACCGTCATAAATCTTGACCATTATGGTTGAAGTTGTTGAAGAAATTGAACATTCACTTGCATTGGTGAAACTTGCAAGTTGTTCCTTGTCAACTCATTCATCAGTTTATAAAACCGGGAGTAATAAGACTCCATGGATTCTCCATCTCGAGAAGTAAACTTCCTAAATTCCCAGAACAGATTGATCTTTACATCTTTTACGTTTAACGATTCACCCTGTTGTAGCCTTTCAATGGCTGTCCACATCTCCTTAGATGTGTTGCATGCATCAACAGTTGAGTAAATTTCATCTCTAATACCAGTCAAAATCAAGAAAATGGCTTCTTTTTCAGCTTGAAAGTAAAGTTTGTTCTCTGTTGTCATGTTGTGTATTGTCTCAGCTTCTTCATGTGCAACTACTGGTAGAATGTTCTCTGCTGCTTCAACAGCTGATGGAGTACGCCTCGTGGGACGTATAGGATTCAAAGATGCACTTCCTCAGATATTCACCATTCGATTTAGTGTCAAGGTATCGTAGAAAACGCGAACGCCACTGAGAATATCTTCCTGGTCCAAGCATCGGCGGACGATCTTTTGAACCAGCTGCCATGATATTGTTGTGCATTTGGCTATCTGTTGAGGATGTGTTTACTGGAGTAGACATGATGAATGAATAGTTATGAATTATGAAGTGTGAAAGATTTTGTTGGATCTTAAGCAGGTAAAGTGATTGTTGTTGTTGTGGAAAACTATTTTACGGGATTTTACAAGTCTTGACTAAACCGAGAAAATACAAAAGTATTTCGCGGGATTTTACTAAATCAAGAAAACCGTAAAAATAGAATTATTGTTGGTGAAATCGTTGTTGTTGTTGAATAACTTGAACTTTTGTAAACGATTTGTGAGCTAAAACGATGAACGGTGAAATTTCTTACAACGAAAGGGCTAAAATTGAAAATTTTGAAAACTAAAATGTAAATCTAAAAAATAACAAAAATTAAAAGATTAAAAATGAAAAAAAAATAAAAAAGTCTGAAAGTAAAAGGTTATATTTAATCTTGCTTAAAAAAAAGGGTTAATAGTAAACTAAGTAAAATCTAAATGTTAAATATGAATATTGTTTAGAAGTTGAGGGGCTTAAAGTGTAAAATTCGAATTATAATTAAAAAAAAACGTGTTCCCTCCTGTTTCGCTTCTTCTACAATTTGAAAAGATAAAGAAAATGCAATGTGTGTTCTTTTAATCTTACGGGATGAGACGGTTATCGTCGGTTAAAAGTAAATATACCACGTTGATCGAAAACGAATCACGAACACAACGGTCTAAGTTATAAGTCGTGTATGTTCAAGCCGGATACTCGAAACTGAAAACCAAAAATTTGTTAAAACGTGAAGATTTTGTTCTCGTTGGTATTAGATCGGTTCAAGCTTAGCAAAAAAACTCGTTCGGTCCAACTCCAAAAGAAATTACTCGGTCGGTCCTTGTGATTTTTCACTCGTTCAGTTTAAAAAGATTCAACTCGATCGGTTGTTAAAGTTTGTTCACTCATTCGGTTCAAAAAGATTCAACTCGTTCGGTTCAAGAAGTGTTCCACTCGTTCGGTCCTTGAGTTTTCCACTCGTTCGGCTCTTGTGTATTTTACTCGTTCGATTCCACTCGTTCGGTCCTTGAGTTTTCCACTCGTTCGGCTCTTGTGTATTTTACTCGTTCGGTTCTCATGAGTATAAAACTCGTTCGGTCCTTTATGATTGTTACTCGTTCGGTGATCTTTGGAATGTTACTTCGAATCGGTTACCTACAAAAAAGTTGATAGTTGGTCCTTTAGATTTTTCACTTGTTCGGTTGTTGCTGTCGTCCTTGTGTCTTCTCGTTGCAGCCAAGGAAGTAGAGGAGAAGAAAAAAACTAAAAGTTTGACATAAAGAGGCAAAAAAAACAAAAGTAAAACGAAGCAACTATATTGGTTTCTGACTTGAAAACAAAAGAAGAAAGAAAGAAAAAAGAAAGAAGAAAAAAAAACGTGTAATAGAGCCCTAAGTAGAGATGTACAACATTAACTAAATAGTTGACGAGAGAAACTTAAACAGGCTCACAACAACAAAAACCACGAAACCCACCCGAGGCGACTGATACCAATTGTAGGTTCCCGTTTAACACTTTACTTCATAACACACCACACGGATCGAATCAAGAAAATAAGAAAGAGAGGTGATGGTGTAGAGAGAGAAAGAAGAGAGAGATGAGAGAAAAAGAGATAGATTATTTAGAAATTAGATATTTGTGAGATTAGATATTTTCATATGAGAAAACATCTATATATATACCCCTACACATTTAATGTGACGCGAGGGATATTTAACTATTACCCGGGCTCGGGTTTTGCTTGGGATTAAACCGAAACATTAGATTATTAATTTCTATCGAGCCCGATTCTCCGATATTATTCTATTAAAAACATAAACTAATTAATTGACTTGAGACTTAAATACGTATATTGAACGAAGTCATGTTACGAACTACAATATTTTAAGGCTAACATGATGAACTTCTCGATCTTTAAAACATTTATGATGATACATATTATGATCCATTTTACTCCAAGGAAGAGAAAATCAAAGATTCTAAAATCTTAATTGATGAACTTGATCCACCTCGATCAAGTGATTTCCTTCCTTTTCTCGAGGTGACTTGGTTTCTATGAGGATTTTTTTGAGGTTCGATACTTTGTATTCGACAAACAACGGAGGACAATGTATTTAATCCTGTATACTCAATTCATAAGATACATTTTGAAGTCCACCATATCCTGCGCTTCACGGATAAGAATGTAAAGAAGATATCTAATGCTTCTTTAATTCTTGAGGATTCATATCCTCCTCTTTCTCTTTATGAACTTCCTTTCCAAAAAGAAGTTCCTGGGTCTGAAATTTTACTCTCATTTTCATCTGAAAATGAGGAAAAAGTTTTCAACCATGGGATTCTAACTTCTAAAGGAGTTCATACCTCTCTTCTCCCGGAATTATCTCATCGGGACTCTAAAGCTTTCAAAGTCATTAAAAATTTTGAAAGCCCGATGGAGATTTTTCCTTGCTCTTATGGAGAGGACATCCGAGTCTTGGATGTTCCGTGTTTCCATTTCTATCCCTCTTAACCAGTTCAAGTATGGGGGGATTAGGGTCTAGCTAAGTGACCAAAACAAAGCCTTGTGGGTGGCAACCCATGCTTATCCTAGTATTATCGTAGTAGTAGTATGCTAGCTTAATAGTAATGAATAAGTGTTTTGTGTTGTGAGAGAGGCTCGCCTCTTCCATTTTTGTGTTTCGTGTTTTGTTGTGTATGTCCATGATTGCCCGGATTTTTAAAGCCTCTCGTGCTCGCGGTTTTGTCCTTCGTTCACAAGAGCTTCACATCCTCAACTTCATTTGGGAATCCAATATCCAAATCTTATCGAATAACGTTTATCTTTAAGCATACTTAATAAACGACTTAGGATTTACATAGAGACCCTTCTTAAAACATTGAGGACAATGTTTAGTTCTAGTATGGGGGGGGGGTATCTATCGATTTGATTATGCCTGCAGTCGTTGTCGTAATCCCGTTTTTACCGCCAAAATTTCAAAAAAATGAAACTTAAAAATTTTCAAAAATAAAATAAGTGTTTTGTCACAATTTTGACTTTCCTGCTGGGTAGAATAAGAATAGATTTTGACTCGATCGAGCGTGTTGAGCTCTAGCTTGTTCCTTAACTTTTAGACTAAGTATTCGCGGATCTTCGCGAAGGACGAAAAATGATAGAGTTAAGTATGGTTAGAATGTAAACAAGGATTAGTGGAAAATCTTAAGAGCTTTAAGTGTAGTTAGTTGTGGCTTTTCTCTCCCATCAAGTTAATCGCATAATAATACGTGACTATTTTTGAAAATTAAACTTAAATCAATAATTTTTGAAGTATAGTCGATATCAATAATTTTAGTTCAAATTTATACTTAAATTTTCTAAAACGAAATTTTCTCTATATCATGGTAATATAAAAAAATGTGGTAATAATAATAATAAACTGTGGGCTGATAAAAGTTTACTGCATCTTGTCGGCTCACAACCGATGTTGCAGTCTTCTAAATAAGGCACATAGTAATTATCCGAGACTGTTAAAAGTTTGCTGCATCTTGCCGGCTCACAACCGATGTTGCACCCTTCAAAAAGGTCGAGGATTTCAATTGTATCATAAGTTATATTAATGTTAAGTGTGATATATGTGATTTAATAAATATAGGGAAAATCTCTTTTTCTTAAATTTAAATATGCTTTTGAACTAAGACTATTTCATTTTAAGTTGTGATTTTTCTAAATAAGCTATGTATATACAGGAAGCCTAAGAGTTTTTGAAACTGAAGGTCCGTGAGTCTCGATACTAGTCTTGGGGGTGTCAAAAAGTTGGTAACTTATGCGCAAGGTTGGTGACGCCGAACGAAAGTCGCTACATGGATGATCCTCTGCCTTCAAACTCATTATTTCTCGGTGTGGACGTGAAGCATAGGGTAAATTTTGCAAAACGTTGATCCATGGTTGAAATTCAAAATAAGCACATTCACCTAATATTTAATAATTGTCGGGAGTGAAAAGTTCACAAATTATAAATATGAGTAGTATTAGCATCTTAACTTATATTTAACGGTGATTTCATCTTAAGCTTGGTTTGGAATAAGTGAAAAGTCAGGAACGATGAATTTATCCTTTTTGGGGAATTTTAGGATTGAAATGCGTCTTATTCTATGACCCTAAAAGTTATAAAATAACGAAAGTCAAACATGTTAGTTAGTTGCTTAAAAACAAAAGTACAAAAAAATAAGAAAAATACAAAAATATGTGTGGTAATAAGTGTATATATATTTTAATATGGTCAAAACGGGGCTTTTCAAAGCTTTTGATTCTTTATTTCCCCTTGACGAACACTTAGCTACTTTTCGAGGTTATTAGTCGAGGGGGATTGAGGATCTTAGTTTTCTTAAGTGTTTACTTATAGCATTGCGTGAGGACACGACAATATTTTAGTATAGGGGATTTTGGTATGTGCTTAATACCCTACCTGGGACCTTTTTTAAAACCGACTTTAAAATGGACCAAATAACTCCAAAACAATGTATTGTTGTGTGTATCGTTTTCATTTTATTTTGTGCATGTGAATCTCACAAATTGTCCGACTAAAGGACGAAAATCAAAACAAAAACGGAGAAAACCGAGCAGGGAATGGAAGAGCGTGAAAAAGACAAAGTCAATATCAAAGTCAAAGTCAAAGTCAACCCCAAAAAGTCAACTATCAAATCCAAAACCAAAGAAATGTGAAATGGCCTCACCCGTACCCATCTAATGGGCCGGGGTAGCCCATTAAGCATTTAAATGAAGACCAATTCAGAATAAAATAAGGCCCTATCCTTTCTTTCTTTACTGCCCCTAAGACATCATAAATGGCCCTATATAAACTTTACTGTCGTTTAATAACCTTACCTATCTACACGTTAGTCCTTAATGTCTTTTCCATGCAAAACCACGATACACCTTGTAAGGGCGTGATACTTTGCACAATCTCCAAATGTTTCACCACAAAGGACTTTCCATGCAATCACCCTATATAAGTTAAAGGGCCTAATCTGTAAAAACACAAAACTTATACCCTGCACCCCCTTAAAACACTTACCGCCAAAACCCCATTGGCACTATTCATCATCCCTTCCCTGTCACTTTCCCCCACCTCGACCACTGTTCCTACCAAACAAAAACCCATCACTCTCACTCACATGGGGCAAGTGCCACCTTGGCAATCCCCTTTGTTTCCATTGGTTAAAGGAAAATTACAAAAAATGAAGGGTTATGATCATTTGGATTGGGCACAAGAAATTTTAAATGGTTATTAGATCAATTTTGGGATCTCTCTCACACAACAAACACAGTCTTAAACTCTCTCAGTGAAGAAACACTTGAAGACTTGCAGCCTTTAGTATAAATATAGGCATTTGTAGTTCATTAGTCTTTTGTCGAATTTTGTTAAGTCCAAGCTTTGTATTAACAAATTTGTACCATTTTAATACTGCAATTTACTTTTCATGTCATTTTAATTACTGTCATTTAATTTCTTGCATTGTAATTTTTAAGATTAATGAAATTTTAAAGTGTTTTCTTTAATTATTGTCATTTACTTAAATTGTCTTTTAAATACTGTTGATTAAGCTCTTATATAAGCTTTTGAGTAATTAAAAGCTTATATAAAAGTTTGTTTACATTTCTGTTAAAAAATCCAAAAAAATCACAAAAACAATGAAATTCAAAGGAGCAAGGTAAATAGAAGATGGCCTTGTTTTAGAGCTTCTTGGGAAGCATATAGGTTGGTATAATCTGTTTTGAGAAGCTTATTCCCTTGCCAAAAGCTTTGGACTCTTGTAAGCTCACTTTTTCAGTTTTTTGCTTATTATTGTAGCACTGCTTATTATTGCTTAATTTCTGCTTATTGTTTGCTTATTTATGTTGTCTTATGCTTGTATATGGTTATGTATTGCTTACATGTCCTTTAGTTAAGTTTTCATTTAAAACTGTCTTAATTTGCCTTTAATTCTGCTTATTCTTTGCTTGCTTATTTTTAGTGCTTATCTTGTAGTTTAAATTGCTTAATCGTCCTTATTTTATTTGAGTCTTAATTTGTTTTGAGTCCATTTGCTTTTATAAGTCTGTTTTTAGCCTTAAATTGGTTTTTGACAATTTAAAGGGGTGTTTGGGTCAAGGGACAAAAAGGGTCAAAATGGTTTGAAAAACCTTTTGGATCATTTAGGTAACTTGTACAAGCCCTTGTTAGTTGTTTCAAGCTATTTTCAAAAAAAAATAAAAGTTAAAAGTGAGTTTTTAAGTTTTTCTACTAGGTCTTTAAAACTGTGGTGACAAAACAGTTTCAAGGTGTGTATTTGGTTAAGACTTTTTAACAAGCTTTAAAGTGTTGTTATTTTGTTTCAATAGTGGCCAACATGCAGCAGTTTAAGTCTTTTAAGTTTACTTTTGTGTTGATAAAATCTGTCAAGTTTTTTTTTGTTAAGTGTCTTTTAGTATAAAACTGCTTTTTTCATTTTCAAAAATTAGTTTAGTTAAAAGTGTTTTTAGTGTCTGAAATCAAAAGCATAAGCTCATTGGAGGTCAAGATCCATCTGTTTTAACTTATCTTTCATTTTTAGCTTATTTTTCTATCTTATTTTGTGCCTGCATATAGCCATTAGTCTTTTTAGGAAATACCAAAAAAGTAAAGTCTTTGTGACCAGCCTTTTTCTTAAGCCCTTTTTTTGGCTTATATGATTTTCAAACTATTTTCCTTTTGCTGATTCTTGTAGTTTAGAAGCCAAGCTTTAAGCTAATATACCCCACTAGGCCATAAGGATCCCTTTAGGGGCTTAAAATAACCCAAAAGTACCCCTCAGGCTGTGGGTATCGTTTGTGTCATTACGCTTATTTTATCTATTTAGCTTTTTGTTTATTTGCCTTGGGTTATTTTGCTTATTAGGTATATTTGCATATCTGTGTTAGCGTATGTTGCATTTTTATAGCTTAGTATGTGTATAAAAAAAGCCCACCAGTTTAGCTTAACTTTAGGACTTAGTGTAAAAAAATAGGTTTAAACTGTTAGTTTTCATTTGCTTATTTAACAACTTGTTTTTGAGTATTTTTAAAAGTCACTTTTTTAAAGTTTCTATTTTTTGTCTGTTTTATAATTTTGCAAAAAGAAAAAATAAAAAAATGTTTTCTAAAAAGGGAGGCCCAAGGATTCGACCCCTAGACTCCCCTTTAACACATACTCGTCCCACACTCTCACACACTTAACCAACGGCACCAGTAGGGCTATTTGTTAGCCCTACTCAGTGTTTAAGTTATATACTAATTTTTCCAAATAAGCCTTTTAGCCAGTAGTTGCTTATTTCAGCTTATTCCAATAAGCTGTTTAAGCCACTTTTATTTTTCTTGAATCCAGCATTGTCTTAAGTATTTTTCACTAATTTTTCAGATTTTTCTCATTAAGTTTACTATTTTTAATCAATTTTTCTTTTTTAAAAACAGTTTTTAAATCATAAAAAAATATTAAAAAATCAAAAAAATATAATTCTTTTTTAAAAAAATTTATTTTACATGTGCACCTAGAAATATTAGATTTGCATTTCGTAGGTTTTAAATTTTCAAAATTTTGTTTTTTAAGAACGGGATATGACCACGTTGTAGTTTTTAGGTTTTTAATATCCCCTCGTTTGCTTTCGTTTTTAGGTTTTCCTTATTTGTTTTTGCATTTTAATTGTAGAATTAGAAATCCCAACCTAAAAATCTTTAACCATTCAAAAACGCGATCACAAACGTAATCTGATCTTCAATTCACACCTCGTTGGGAGAACGATTCAGGAGGTTTTGGATTTTCCTTTGGTCATAAGGAATTATTTGAGTCTTTCGGAATACGTATACTATTATTGATATATAATTAACCCTAAAAAGTTGGCTATCAACGCACATGTGTAATAACGTGCGAACCAAAACTTCTAATTACTAAAATAAATAACCTCTACGTGTATCCACACTACACGTCAATGTATTTCTCTGAATTGCTAGTTCTTGACCAACGAACAATTGAACACAAGAAAAATCAAAATCGAAAAACCCTAAAGGGTTGTTTATTTCGTTCAACCAAGAGAGGGAAAGAGAAGAGAGGATTGATAATTATGAGCTCTAAGATCCTCCTTATATACTAGGTGAATTTATGGTTTACTTAAAATACATATCTTGGAGGAAAAGATAACTCAAAACCCAATCCAACCCTCTTGGGATTGTATGGCCGGTCAAACCAAAGACCAGCACCCCTTAGTGGTGACTTTTTGACTTTTTCAATATTTATGGTTAATTACATTTAATTACCCATTAATTAAAAAGCCTTTAAAGTTAATTATTCATAACGAACTAATTAACGATTGTTAGTGTTCTTTCGTCAAATCATATATTAGTATAAATAATAAATATATAAATATATTATTATAAACATTAATAGAATGATACTAAAGATGTAACGTGTGTTGACCCGTAGGCTACGTTTTCTAGGCTGTAAAATAAATATATATTGACATGGCACAAACCAATAGCTCCCATTTGCGCAATGTCTTTGTCATATTAATATAAACATACTAACATTGACGAATAGTCTAGCAAACATATCAATGCTCCAAGAAATACATGAGTATGCAGTTTTGGTATTCCAACTCAGCCTTTAATGGGTTTTAGACAGTCCTATCCTTTTGTGTCAAATACCAATGTTAGATTTGAAATATGGGGAATTAAAGTATTCCATTGTTTAATGATTTGTTTCTTGCATCGTTATTGATTCTGATCCACCAAAACGTTAAAAGATCATCTTAACTAAACTTTGGGCGACGGCCATCGCAAATATTATGATCAACCCACGAGGGGCCCAGTATGTATCTACTTCAGCACTCGTGGAGGAACAATTCGATTTTTGCTTTAAGTGTCGTTCATGTACTTCAAACATTTCGAAAAAGAGCCCTTTATAAACTACCTTTTATACAGCATAGTTGGAGACCTATAAGCAGAAATGGCTATCGATACATGCAAAACCCGCTTGCATCTCAAGTCTACGGATAAACATGACTTTCACCATGTGTGTAATACACCCAATGATGCCGATCTATAAAGTGATTAACACAGGTGAGGTATCCAATATTCAACCACATTGAATAACATATGAAGTTGGCAGAATCATCTTTACATATTGTGACAACTATGACTTGAGCATGTTAGTCAAACTATTAGTGTTGACTTATGTATCTGTTGCAATGAGTGGGTTATGTGTTATATGTGTTTATACGTGTTTATGTGTGTTGTGTGGGATATGTGAGATTTGATAATCAATCCATTGAGCGTGATCGTCTCATTAGGATTGGATTTGTGTTGGATTTTGTAGAGTTCATTTCGTTCACTTTTAGTGA
Source organism: Tanacetum coccineum (assembly GCA_026074375.1). Lineage (NCBI taxonomy): Eukaryota > Viridiplantae > Streptophyta > Magnoliopsida > Asterales > Asteraceae > Tanacetum > Tanacetum coccineum. The sequence continues at coordinate 20,480 of BQNB010094526.1, forward strand.
CAAGGAAATGATTTTCGGTGATTGAAGCGGTTTTGCGTTAATTGTGTAAGTAATTATAGGTATATTTATTTTTGTGTTAGTAATATTAGGATAAGATTATGTAGGGTATTGGTTATCACAATACAAGCTTAGGAATGATGGGTTGGCCGAATTTGTGGAGAGAGAAAGTAGCTAGTTCTAGTAAGAGAAACACCTTATAGTGTGTGTATGATAAATTAAACAACCAACCCCTTCCCATGGCTGGAGAGGGGTATTTATACAAGAGTTTAGATGCCCTAATAGGCTATGGTATGGGCTTACAAGTGGGTAAAAGACCGGACCCAACACCATGAGTCATACGATAACTAAACGATAAATATTAAGACAACGAGCTAACCTATGCTAGTCCTTAACTCGGGAGTGATCCGAAGTCTTTTTCATGACTCCTAACAATTCCCACTAAGGGATGGTCACCCTAGGAAATTACAATTTGAATCCTAGCATTATTATAGTCTTGGACTTAGCTTCAGCTGTAATCTTTGATTCTTCAGTCATTGATCTCTTTTGTACATAGTGAGTAGTGATCTTTCGACTTTAAGTTTGAGCTTTTTCCTTTAGGCTTGTCTTTGAATGTAATCTTGAGCTTTCTTGAGATCATCAGCCAAAGTAAATCTCTATTCACCATCTTGTGATCTTTTGCCATCTTACGTGCTTGTGACTTTTGGACCGACATGCTCATACTTGTTGCAATCTTGAAAGCATGACTTTATGCTCGTATTACTGCATCAATTGAACTTGCTGACGAAGAAGTTAATATCATAGTTGCGGAAGCTTTAGGTCATTCTTTCTTGATGTTGTAAAGTCATTGAGTCTTGAGTATGAGCATGTGGCTATGAACTTGATTCTTCTGGGGCAAGGGTTGACGCATCTCCATCTTTTTTTATGACTGTAATGTAACAGGTTAAGCATAAAGCTTGGTGACGTATATGGATTTGGTCATTCGTCAGAGTTCGGTTGCATTATTAACTCTGGTTCTATCGAGGACCATTTTAAGTTATAACTACTGTCCTGTGATTCAGTGATCCCATTATAAGAACCTCCTTGACAGGGTTTCCAGCTCAAAGTGTTAGATCATCTAATGCAAGATGCATTAGATTCACTATACTTGCTAGTATCTCTTTTTATTTTTTTTTTTTTATCCGAACACCTCAATGAGGCTACCTCACTTATTGTATTGCTACTAATAGAATGGTAAGAGTGAATCAGTGAGTTACTATCTCACCGATTGAAGATAAAATTGATTTGAAAATCAATCGATGTGTCACTAGTTAAAATGATTTTTGTAACACATCGAGAGTTTTAAGCTTTTATCAAAATTCATCCTCCGTCAATTCATAATCTGGACCGAATCGATGCCCAGTGTCACAAGTTTGATCCATTAAGGATCTCACAAGTCACCTACATAGAGCTTGTTTGATGTTGGCTCTAGCAGGATTTACATCTTCTGAAGAATACTAGTAATCTTATGATCAAACCAAGAACAAGAGTGAGATGTGGGTTGTGATGTTAGAGAGAAATTGGATGGAAAATGGATGAATTGTATAAATGAGATAATGGAAAAATGGAACAACCAACCCTCTCCAAGACTAGGAGAGGGCCTATATATACCCTAACATTGGCCGGCCATGGGCTAAGTTGGGCCTCCCATGGGCCTTGGGCCGGACTAGATTACTAATCTAATCATTATACTAACTACGAGCTAAGACCTGTTACAACTTGGAAGTGACCGACACTTTTCGTGTTTCCAACAATCTCCCCCTAAGGGAGGTCACTCCAATTTAAAAACTTTAAACCTAGCATACTATGCTTTATCTTTAGTCTTTAGCTCGCACTCTTGACTTTCTCTTGTGAATATGTTGTAGTGATCATTGACTTCTTGGATTGAGCTTGTTCCTTGAACTTGTATTTGACATAGTGATCTTGAGCATCTTGAGATCATCAACCAAGCACAATCTCTACGCCATCTTGTAACTTTGCCACCTTGTGGACTTGCGACTTCTGGACCGACATGCTCATACCATTCTTGAAAAGCTTTAATGTTGCATCTTTCTTGAAATTCTTTAACTTTAACACTTTGACACTTCTAGAAAGATGTGTGGTATCAGAGTAGCGGAAGTCTTGAAACATGTACTTGAGCTTTCATGATGACTTTATGTTTGTCGGTCGGGTATGAGCATGTGGTTATGGATCTTGTGAGCCAGCTGGAATCAGGAACCTCCACCACCATTTTACATAGCCTGCATAAAACAGTTAGCAATAAAGCAGGGGGACGAATATGGCTTTGTCATTCGTCCAGGTTTGGTTGGAGAAACCATCGGATCCGTGAGGATCGACCTGTGATCAGATAGATTCAATTTAAGAAGAATCTTCTTGACAGGATTTCCAGCTGAAGTATTGAATCTTTCTAACACATAAGTATTAGATTCATCGTACTCAGCATGTTCTCATTATCGGAACGTCTCAAAGCAGACAGCACGATAAGAGTGAACCAGTGAGTTACTATCTCACCGATTGATATAGAAAATTGATTTGAAAATCAATCGGTGTATCACTTACAAAATTGTTTTTGTGACACACCGAGAGTGTTTATCATTTCAAAAATTCACTAACAACCGTTGATCCATTTCCTGGAACAAGTTTGATTCTTATAGAATCGCACCATCGTTTCTTTCCAGTTGTCACAAGTTTGATTCATAAAGAATCGCACAAGTTACCTACCATGAGCTTGTTTGATGTTGGCTCAAGCAGGATTTCCATCTTCATTGTGAATGAATTCACTCTGATGTTCTGGCAAAATCACAAGGATAATGCGAAGGACTCTTAAAATGTATCTTGTAATTCACATTGTGTGACTTAGCAAGAATAATTTGACAAGTGTCCTAATGAGATTTATGGATGATCTCTTTTGGCTCTAGACTCAATAGTGCACTTTGATTTTAGTGATCGGAGGCTGGAGCTGAGTGCCACCTTTTCAATATCAACTAACTCGGAGTGAGAAAGTCAATAGAAATGAGTGTATCTCCGTGAGTTTTGAAACAAAGTCTTTCTGACTTTGAGTAGCTGGGAGGGGTTTGTGCATAGCGTCACTGGGTCCATGACTGTCTTCAATGTCAGACTACACCTGAGTGTTTCTGACAGCATATGTATTGACCCGGTTTCTGCCTAAGTGTATGGAGGGCTTCTTTATTTTCACCCTTTATCCTTACATTTCTTTTTCATTCTTCAACCCCTTCAATGCTTACCGAGACTTCATAACTAACACCTTGTTGGGTTTGTTCCAGTGTTAGCTCCATCTCAGTCGGCATTATTCCCTATTCTCACTTTTTCTCCTTTTTAATCATACCTAAGGACTTCTACACTAACTAGTGGATATCCCTGGGTAGATCCCTCCGGTTCTGGCTGGATCATGGGATCTGAATACCTAAGCCTAACCGCCTTATAACTTCATAAATTTAAGAACATGGTCGGTCTTTTGGGTATTTCATCACGATCCTTCTAAAAACATTGAAAATTTCAATCAAAGTGTTTGATATAAATATCAAAAGATTTACACTTTGAGAGTTTTTCATCATCACTAAAAGCTCCCCCTTAACATGTGCATCGTAATCGTAGTACATGCTAAGTGTGAAGTGCATTGAGTCTATTTTATTTGATCACTTATGTCAATATACATTAAGTCCAGGTTAATCACATTTTCTCCCCTTATCCAAAATGTTAATCCCTTGATATTTTGGATATCAATTGATTAACCGTTCGGGGACAAAATGATATATTCGAGCAGAATGGAACATATTATTGCTCCCCCTCAACGTTTGAGGGTTTATAAGACAGTGCTAAGTACAATAATTTGAAAATTTTTGAATTTACTAAGAAATTCTTGAAAATTTTGTACTCGAGCACTCCTTATTATCACCATTAAGTCTACACTTGATATATTCACAAGATTATTATATACGAGGTTTGACCTGAATGATGAGAACATCATATGATAGAATCATATGGTTCTTTTGACGCAGCCGTAGGTCTCCTTCGTACAATCTCCCACCAACGAACTTTCTAAGCTCCTCATTAACCTTCTTTCTTTCAAGAGGTTGTCAATCTGATCTTTCTCTGTTCAAGCACTCTTCAGCGTTGCTTTAACTTTCTTTCCAAGTTATGAAAGTCTTTGCATCAAAACTTCGATGATAGAACAGATTCAGATACATATGTAACTTGAGCTTGTGAGGTTGATGTGTCGGTGTTGAAGTTGTCTTAGCTTCCCCCTAAACCAGCAATCCTTTCTTGAGTAGACTCAGAACTTTCTTGCAAGCCGCATCAAGCAGTCTTGGAATGCCTTGTAGAAAGGAGTGAGCTTTAACACATCGTAGAGCACTTGAAGGGTTGCTTCCTTTGATGTGACATCCGAACTTAAGTGAAGATTACATTTACCAATCTTAAGTCGGTCAGCAGGAGCCACCAATGCATCATCCAAAGCAGTCTGATCCGCTTTTGAGATTTCCATGAGTCTGTTTAAGAACGAGTGAGTGCAGTTTATAAGAAGACACAATCATTTATTCATGAGAACCTTTATGACTTTTAGCACTTTTGAAGATCAATCTACTTAGATAGACAAATAGCTTTTACTGTCTATTTTAAACTAAGAGATTTGTTGAATTTAATCTTAGTTAGAAAAAATTTGATCTTAAGTGTGTTATGTCAAAAATTGGTTAAGTGTTGATAACTTTACGTGTTCGGTCTTCACTAAATAACACTCGTTCGGTCCTCAAAGAAACAGCTAGATCGGTTTGCACTGAAATTACACTTGTTCGGTCCATTTACACAATCACTCGTTCGGTCCTTATAACAGATACTCGTTCGGTTCATATTGACAGTTGCTCGATCGGTCCTTAGTGTAAGTCACTAGTTCGGTCCAGTCAAATAGTCGCTCGTTCGATCCTTTCTAAGAGTCACTAGTTCGACCCTCACAAGATTCACTCGTTCGGTCCTGTCTAAGAGTCACTAGTTCGACCCTCACAAGATTCACTCGTTCGGTCCTTTCTAAGAGTTACTCGTTCGATCCTCACAAGATTCACTCGTTCGGTCCTCATTAGGACACTCTCGTTCGGTCCACACTATACTTCACTCGTTCGGTCCACACTATACTTCATTCGTTCGGTCCTCAATAGACTTCACTCGTTCGGGTGTGTGTTTGAGTGTGTGAACAGTGAAGGGGACAATTGGGGGGTGGTAATGTTATAAACCAATTTTAACTTTGACACATTTGGCCCCTCATCTTAATACTACATATTAATCTTACAAATTATGTTTTATAAGGTATATTCAAGTAAAACAAATAGCACACTTGGTCCTTAATGTTTTATACTCTCATACCTATAGACATAATTTAGCAAAACTACACCCTAAAGGCATAAAACCAGTAACACATAAAGCACAATCGAGTTAATTATTAGATATTATGTTATCGTTTGAAAAATATTTTTCCCTTTTTGACAGCTCATTTGGTCATGACAAAGAAATTTGACATTCTCTCCCCCTCAAACAATGACCCGTTTTCTATTTAAAGAGTTGTAGACATT
>BQNB010094527.1:0-23236 GCA_026074375.1 Tanacetum coccineum
ATGCAGCACTTGACGACGATGCGGTCTTGGTGAAGAGGTGTGGATATTTCTTCTTGAATTGGTCTTCACGCTCCCACGTGAACTCAGAACCTCTCTTGGAGTTCCATCGAACTTTGACTAATGGGATCCAACTTCGTTTTAATCATTTTACTTCATGGCCCACTATTTCTAATGGTTCCTCAACAAAATGAAGCTTGTCATCAAGATGAAGTCCATCCAACGGAACGGCTAATGGTTCGTCGGCATGACACTTTTTCAGATTAGATACATGAAACGTATTATGAACTCTGCTCAATTCTTCTGGAAGTTCAAGCTTGTAAGCAACTTCTCCAACCCTTTCTATCACCTTAAAAGGTCCAACATACCTAGGGTTTAACTTCCCCCGTTTTCCAAAACGTACAACCCCTTTCCAAGGCGATATATGATTTGTAGCTGTTATGATCCAAGTTGCATATATTCAGAAGACCCGTATTTGATTATGATAAAAAGGGGAAGAAGATTACAGAGATATGATTTGAAGCTTATTATGTGTGGTGACATGGCAGGTTACAAAGGAAAGGCGAAGTTTTTGTTTCATTCAGGGAGATGATCGCATCTCAACTTCAGAGGAAGCTTTGGCTTTATGATGAAGTTCATACACGACTTTGTTTGTTTTGTCATCATCAAATAGGGGAAGATTGTTGGGATTCTTGATTTGATGAGACAAAGTGAATAAAAGAATGAAACAAAAGGACTTAAATGAAAAAGAAGAATTCTTCAAAAGATGGAAGATTTTGAAGATTTTAGAAGATCTCCTTAAGAAGATAAAGATACAGAAGATAATATTATATATTAGGAAGATATTATTTGTTCTTATCTTTTGTAATTTATTCTTATCCTTTGTAAACCTAGATATCTCTAATATATAAAGAGATATCAGGCATATGGTTTTAGCCATCGAAAAAAACATAAAACTCTCCCAATGAGAGTCTAGAAAAATGTGTATGTATACACGTTTAGTTAGTAGTTAGATTAATAGTTAGTTAGTTAGTAGCCCCAAGGTATAGAATTGGGGCAAGGTAGAAACGTATGAATAAAAAAACTTGTTTTGATAATTAGATCGTTCTTTATATTCGTCTTGCATATGTATATTATCTCGTTAAAACATATCCTAGATGAGTCTATAACGATCTCCACAATTGGTATCAGAGCCTCGTGGCTCTTGATCTAGGGTTTATACAAGGTTTTGTTCATGCTTTATTTTCTGTTTTTCAATAAGAGGTGAATTCGGAAAAGCTAAGGTTTGTCATCAAACTCTAATACGGAAAACATAATATAAGGTTTATGGTTTCTGTTGTTAAAGTCACGACTAGGTTTTGAAGACACATGGTCGTTTTATTTTTGGTTCGCATCTAGAGGACAAGAATGTACTGCAGGTGTTGAATTAATCGATGCACATCAGAGATTTTAGGGTTTTTAAAAACTCTAACAGGTTTGGCAACATCAAGAGAAGGTTGTGGTGATGTTTCGTTTTTTTAAATAGAGCATTGCTTGTGTTTTTGTTATTCTTAAAACAAAACAGGTTATTGCCAAGGTTTTTTACATTTGAAAAAGAAGCAACAGGTATCGAATTAGGGTTAGGTGTTTCGATCTGATGATGTGTAAACGTGATTTGATTGCTGCTTGTTTCTGGAAGTTTTGGTATGATCGTGGTTTTAATATGACGCTACTGGAAGAAGGATTATTGGTTGTAGTTTGAGTGATCGCCAATAGAGCAGGCAAAAGGAAATGTTCATTGAAAAAGTCAGGTAAATTATGCTTAGTGTTGATGTCACAAAAATGAGTTAGTAATACTTTTATGTTGTATGGTTGAGCATAAAGGTTGTTAATACTGCCATACATGTTTAGTTACTTCTCTTTATTGATTACTACTGTTAGCTTCTGGTTAGTTAATGCTAAAGAATTTTTTAGTTGTGTTGACATATTTTTTGAATCTGCATAGCGCAACTAGTGACGATCAGCGACCAGAATAGTGTCCACTTAAAGCGTTAACTTAAAAGAGATGGGAGGGAAGGAGAATAAAGATTAGTGACACATTTTTTTAGGCGACAGATTAGTGACAGATTTTATGTGTCACTAAATGAGATATGGGAGGAAGGAGAAAGAATGCAGTGTTTGTAAAGTATTAGGGTCACTTTGTAACAGATTAGCGACAGTTTTGTAATAGATAAAGCGTTGATTACAACAAACAGTTGTAATTTTTAGTACTGCTTTCTTTGCTTCCTTTAAATGTTTATACTACTCGTTTGGAGTGTTGAAAGTTGCCAAGTATGAGATGTTAATGCTACTTATTACTTGTTACGACTGCCAGCTTGGTTGTTTACAACAGTAGTAAATAAAGTTAATATTGTTAGCTTTATGTTTATACTACTGCGTAGTACTGCTAGTTATGTCAGATATCGAACAAAGAAGAATGTTAATACTGCCAGTTTAACCCGATATCGGATAATACACACACAGAAGGATCTCGGATAGAACTAACCGTTTTTAAAGGTTATTTGTTTTTGCTTCTACTGTTTGGTTCTTGGATGTTTTAAATGTTCTTAAAAGATTAAAGAGCTCGTATAGGTATCTAATGGATTAATTGGTTACGAAGATGATTGTTTATCACTTATTTGAAGGTTAAGTGGAATTACTTGGGTACGTGTTTTTTATCATATCTCAAATGGCTTACAACATTTGGAGGTAACTTGTTTGTGTTTTCAATGTTGTGATGAAGACTTGTCAAATCTAGCAATAGGTCTTTGCTATCACTATAAGGAGTAATGCTCAATGTCTCATAGAAGATTAGGATTTTGACAAAAAGATTGCGATCTACTTATATTTCATAGATTTATTTATAAGTTTGACGCCACGTGGATAGTACAAGATATAAGACACAAGTTTGGGTTTTTCTACTTTAGTATCAAGTTCGTTATACTTAGTTTTATTCATCAGTAATCATTACATAGAGCCTACAGAATTGAAGATTCAAGAGATGGTTAACATATAGGTTTCAGAGGAAGCTTATTGTCAAAAAGATTTAACCATCAGGTTATGTTCATGCACCACTTGAGGGGAAGTGTTTTGTTACTACTGCTGATCTTTATTACTACTGCTAGTTTAAATTTCTACTGCTCAGCTTCATTTTTCTTATTGTGTGTAATGGTGGGCAATTTAAGTATTAGAAGGCTGGATTAGTAGTTGTGATATATGATTTGTAGCTGTTATGATCCAAGTTGCATATATTCCGAAGACCCCTATTCGATGATGACAAAAAGGGGAAGAAGATTACAGAGATATGATTTGAAGCTTATTATGTGTGGTGACATGGCAGGTTACAAAGGAAAGGCGAAGTTTTTGTTTCATTCAGGGAGATGATCACATCTCAACTTCAGGGGAAGCTTTGGCTTTATGATGAAGTTTATACATAACTTTGTTTGTTTTGTCATTATCAAATAGGGGAAGATTGTTGGGATTCTTAATTTGATGAGACAAAGTGAATAAAAGAATAAAACAAAAGGACTTAAATGCAAAAGAAGAATTCTTCAAAAGATGGAAGATTTTGAAGATTTTAGAAGATCTCCTTAAGAAGATAATATTCTATATTAGGAAGATATTATTTGTTCTTATCTTTTGTAATTTATTCTTATCCTTTGTAAACCTAGATATCTCTAATATATAAAGAGATATCAGGCATATGGTTTTAGGCATCGAAAAAAACATAAAACACTCCCAATGAGAGTCTAGAAAAACGTGTGTGTGTGTACACGTTTAGTTAGCAGTTAAATTAATAGTTAGTTGGTTAGTAGCTCCAAGGTATAGAATTGGGGCAAGGTGGAAATGTATGAGAATAAAAACCTTGTTTGATAATATATTGTTCTTTATATTCTGCTGCATATTTATATTATCTGTAAAACATATCCTAGATGGGCTTAAACGATCTCCACAATTGGTATCAGAGCCTCATGGCTCTTGATCTAGGATCTACAAGGTGTTTTTCGAATCAGTTCTGTAAAGGAAAAAGGTATAAGAAGTAGCAGATACAGCAGGTATTGTATGATTCGAAGCAGCAGGGATGTCATTGTTCAAAGAAGCATAAGGCAAAAGGGTTTCGAACATTGTGATGATGTTGTTTCTTTTGTCCATGGATCTGATGCTAATGCTACCAAGAATAATTGACACAAAGTATGCTTATGGATCGTCAAGATTTATGGTGTTAATGGTCTTGATATAGTATTAATACTGTTGTTGTAGCAATCTCATATACATCTCTTTAGTACTACTTATTAATTTTTAATACTGCCAAGATTTCTCACAAAGTTACAGTTTACTGACACTAAAAAGTGTCACAAAAAGAATGGGAGGAAGGAGAATGAAGAATTAGTGACAGTTTAGTAACAGAAAAAGTGTCGCTAAAAAGGTGTCGTCTGGATACTTAAAAAAAGTATCCTTAAACAGTGGTTTTATATTAGTGCTGCTATTTGGTTTGATGTTTGCTAATGATCATGTTTAGCTATGAATGTGTATTTGTTGTGTGATTTGGGTTCGAATAAATGAAGAAACACACAATACATTGGTTTGGTTTGGCGAAATGATTGTTATGAAAGTTATCACAACAAATGTTTGAATTCGTATGGTTTCATGTTTACTGTTTACAAAAAAATATAAAGATATAATTATAAACAGATCCTGGTTATGGTATAATAATAAAAGAAAGATATTGTTTGACTTGAAGCGTGTTTAGGAATGGATCTGATATGAAATCTCTAATTTTTAGGGATTGGTTTTTGGTTCCTGTAATTATTTCCTGGTTTATTGGAAGTTATAAATAGATTATTAGACGTGGTCTCATTGGCAGTTATGGTATTCATTTGTACTGCTAGAATACATTTAATAATGGCTCATATATATCTTTGTGCTCCTGGTGGGATTAGTACTGCCAGTATCAGATAGTTTATGCTGCTAGTAACCGTTTATGCTGCTGGCATTAAGCAGTTTCTACTGTTAGGTTGATGACTACAGTTAATACTGCTCGGATTTAAAGAGTTTCTACTGCTAGCATTAAAGGGAAGTTAATACTGCTGCGTGAATACTTTATACTGCTACAAATAAAGTTAATACTCTTAGCTTTATGTTAATACTGATGCGTAGTACTGCAAGTTATGTCAGATATCGGACAAAGAAGAATGTTAATACTGCCAGTTTAACCCGATAATGGACAACACACGCGCAGAAGGATCTCGGACTGTACTAACAGTTTTTTAAGGTTATTTGTTTTTTATTCTACTGTTTGGTTCTTGGATGTTTTAAATGTTCTTAAAATTTTAAAAGGCTCGTAAAGGTATCTAATGGATTAATTGGTTACGAAGACGATTGTTTATCACTTATTTAAATGTGAAGTGGAATTACTTGGGTACGTGTTCTTATCATATCTCAAATGGCTTACAACATTTGGAGGTAACTCGTTTGTGTTTTCAATGTTGTGACGAAGACTTGTCAAATCTAGCAATAGGTCTTTGCTATCACTATAAGGAGTTACGTTGTTGTGCTCACTGTCTCATAGAAGAAGAGGATTTTGACAAAGAGGTTGCGATATACTTATATTTCACATATTTATTTATAAGTTTGACGTCACGGGGATAGTACAAGATATAAGACACAAGTTTGGGTTATTCTACTTTAGTATCAAGTTCGTTATACTTAGTTTTCTTCATTAGTAATTTTAACACCCCCAAATTTACACGCATCGGAACCATTATTGGGTGTTAAATCATAGCTCAATTACACATAAATTACCAAGAACGACTCAAAAGAGACGTTATAAAACTTAGTTCCATTTATAGAAATTCAGAGTGCAAAAGTTGTCCAACAGGATCATAACCAAAACCAACATATATGTTTTAAAACCGTAACCATGTTTTAATTGAATTAGTGAGGAATGGAACTTAAAAAACAATTTAACAAAATGAAATAGTGCAAGCTCCTCCTCGTGTGCTCCAAATCTTCAACCTTGATTACCTGAGATAAAACATGCTAAAAAGTAAATGAAACGTTGAGTGAATCCATAGAGTTTATATGAATATAAAAGATTTGAACACAAGTCTTATAATCATCGAGTAACTTGTTGTACACCAAGTTATTAGCTACTAATGCAATGAGCTCGTGACACCGACACATTTAGACCGCACATAGTGTATAAGAATAATAATAATAATCAACATTTCCCCCGTTAGTTCGGTACATTGCCACGTACTTACTCAAATCTCAATACAAATATGTCCGTACATTGGATGTTCCACAATGGATGCATCCCAAACACCGAAACGGGTTGTCAAGCCTATAGATCTATTAATTGTATTAGCGTCTGCCCATCATAAGCAATTAACGGTTCACGATTGGGGTCTTTTGGCAATAGGTACTCATGCATTTAATAAATTTATCGGGTCTAGCATACCGAAAAACTACTTGTGTTCGTTTTATAAAACTAGCATGTATCTCCCTCGCGGGGTTTAAAAAAACTTTTAAATTTGTAAAGGCGAGGCTATGAACTCACCATGTATAGAAGCAACGCCAATCGAGAATCACAAAAAGGTAAAACGCCGAAAATCAACCACGATTTATTAATATTAATAATATATTATTAATATTCGAATTACATAAATTATGCAACTTATTATATTATATGCATGATAGTTTGTTCATTAGGAATCCATGTAATCCATACTTCACTTATTATTTCAATTGGTTACTTATTTTATAAAAATTTCGTCGATTCACTAGCAACTAGTTACGGCTTAACGACTAACCATATGACCTCAACACTTGCTTATACTCATTCTCCAGGTTCATATACATCTTAACTTACTACCACACTTGCCCCAAAGGTTCTAAGTAAATTTTACCTTTCGTTAACTCTAGCTTATCGTAACTAGCTCGAAACAGGGCCTGCTGAAAGTTATCAAAAGTTTGACAACAGCAGGTACCCTTAAAAATTTTATAAAAATCTGAAAAAGATACAGTAGCTCCCACATATTATGTAGAATCTTCAGTTTAAACACTTAATCGAATTTCTAGACAGCCTACACAGTTTTAACACTTAATCTTGTACAAAGGTTTTGACTAACTTTTACATCTTAAAAATCGACGAGGCCTAGTTCGTTTGAAAGTAGACCCGAAGTAGATAACTTTAGGGTCCTGAAAACCTAGAAAATCATTTGGCATGACCAATATTATAACATCGCAAAGTTGACTCAAATTCGGATATAAAAGCTGCCATTTTCTGAAAATTTCCGAAACCATTTCCTAACTAGAATCGGCCATAACTTTTTCGTTTTTAAGAGTTAGAAGCTCTAAATTATACAAAACGATCATTCGAACGATCTCTACCATTCTAGACACTAAAATCTTGGTTCTCAACAAACTAAACCCGCTGATTTTTAGTCCAAACTTTCTGCCCTAATTAAGGGTTATAAAACCCTTTCAATAATCATTATTTTGCCCCACAAACACTTTCAATATGCTTAGACTAACCTATAACTCATATTAAACCTTTGAAATCATTCTCAAACCTTCTAAGATCAAAACTCATCAATTTCATGGATTCCTAACTATTGATTCAAGCATGCATGCATATATAAAATAATGATCAAAACAAAAAGGTTAGAAAAATACTTACAATACAATCAATTAGAAGAAAGATCACAAATAATAAACCCTTGGGGGTTTATACCCTTGGCCGAACCACAAAAGGAACCCAAACAATCCGAAAAATTGATTTTTGTTCAATCAAATCTTGTACACAACCTTCTTGATCAACCTTTGCTAGTATCTAACACTTTGATTCAATTAAATCCCAAAATCACAAATCAAGAAAAAATTTAGAGATTTATAAAATTATCTTGCATGTTTAATTTTTTTGAGGGGAAAGAGTAAGGGTATTTTTAAGAGTAATTTGGTATATGATTGAGTAGTTTTGGTGAAGAATTGAGGATGGATTTGGTGGTGTTATGGAGCTCTTGCTCGAACAAAAGAAGAGAAGAAGAAAACTAGGAGAAACAAATTTATAAACTGAGTGTGTGGTGTTTGTTCGGCTTAAAAAAAGAGTGGGTTGGGTTTATAACTATAAATGGTATTGGGCCTGGATTTTATAAAAAGATGGAGAAGTTTATAAAAATATAAATGTGGGCTTGACACATAAAAAAATAGAAAATTTTGTATGGGTTTGTATGGTGCTTTTGTTATCCTGGCATATAGAGAGGGCAAAGGAAGGATTTTGATTGATTTGGTCAAGTGTTAATGTTATAGGAGTCTTTTCCTTTGTTACTTCATGTAATAAAGAATAATTCCAGTCAAGAAACCAATCTGGGATCAAAAGGATTGTCATTGGTCTAAGGTATTCCTTATGATTCAAAGACATAGCAAGTGTGTCAATAAAGAAAGCATGGTGCTTCATTTGACCAATGGAAGAGTTTTTGGTATATCATTGTGTACAATGCAAGAATTTCGGCATATAAGAGATATATATGATATCTTTATATAACAATATATGTATTGGGTTTAAATAGTGGGTATTATGATAGAACGTAGAAAAGTTTTGGTGGTTCCGGGAGTGCCTAAATGCAATTTATCGCGAAACGTATACACTTTACGTAACCGATAAAAATAAAATGAACAAAGTTAATAATCATTCTCAAAATAATTAAATTAACCCTTGATTTATGTAAACATTTAAATGGTTGATGCCCGTTTACATTGGAACGCTAATTTTTGGCGTACGCGATTTACCCTAATCGCTTTATGATATAAAGTAAACACGTACAGTTACAAAAGTACATATGCGGATTTGTTGACGTCGTCACAGACTCTAAAACGAGATCCGGGTTAATAAAAAGGTGCCATGAGTTTATGAATAACAACTCATGTGAAAAGTATATGGGAAAGTTAACACCAAGCAAGAGGAATCACGTATGATATTGTGCCATTGGCTAAAACCAATCCGATAGTAATGACGGGTTCAGATAAATAAACACCGTCAAAACATAAAAGAATCCCTCTTGTATGGATTTGCTCCAAAAAAGTGACACCATGGTTTAAAGGTCAAAATATTATTAGTATAATGTTTCACCATAACATGTTTCCTTCCATCATGGTAGGCAGCTATATAAACATAAAATAATTTCTATAGTATCTTGTAGAATCTAAGAAATGTTAAACATCCCAAAGAACTATGAATAAATCTAGAGAGAGAAGAGAAGGGAGGTTGCTTCTAGTGCGAAAAAAAAAGATGAAAATGTATAACTATGTGAAAAATAATGAAACAACCAACACCCTTTCCATAGCATGGAAAGGGTTTAAATACTACATATGGCCGGTTGGGTAAGGCCTTGTCTATGGGCTTTTTCTTAACAAGCCTATCTAGATTCTAAATATTACTATACGAGCTATTTAATGATATTAATGAAGTTATTGATACTTTCGTATTCTAACAATCCTCCCCCTAAGGGAGGTCCCTCCATTTACCAAAACTAAAAACAAGCATACTATGCTTTGTGTTCAGTCTTGTGCTCGCAAATTTGTTTTCTTGACATCATCTTGTGAATATGGCATAGTAAGCTTTGACTTTAGGCTTGAGCTTGTTCTGATAGGCTTCACTTGTATGTGAACTTGAACTTCTTTGAGATCATATCAGGAAAACTCTATGCATCATCTTGTGATCTTGTCGCCTCTTGTGCACTTGTGACTTTTGGACCGACATGCTCAAACTTGGTCTTAAAAGCTTGAATAAGACATCTTTCTTAAAAATCTTTAACTACAACACTTCGTTACTTTAAGAAAGACGTTCGGTATTAGAGTGACGAAAACTTCTTTGAAATTGTTTGACTTTAACACTTTGTCACTTCAAGAAAGACGTACAGTATCAGAGTAGCGGAAGTCTTGAAACATGTACTTGAGCTTTCATGATGTCTTTATATATGTCAGTCGAGTATGAGCATGCGGTATAGGCTTTGACTCGTCATCGGGAAACTGCTACTACCGTAAAGAAATCTGCATAAATGGGTTAGTGATAAACAACATATATGGACGAAAGTGGCTTTTTCACTTCGTCAAATACGGTTGTAACAACCATGGTTCCCTCTTTCTCAGTATAAATACTTCTTGTGATCAGGTATAATTCTGAAGAATCTCCTTGACAGGGTTTTGCAGCTGCACTAACCATTCTCATTACTGGAACGTCTCCAAAGCAATAACACGGTAAGAGTGAACCGTACGTTACTATCTTCCCGTTTAGCCGTCAATTCGTGTTCTAGGCTTTCCTATTCCAGATACCCTTGTGAGGCTTCCCATAGGACAAAAGATAGAAATAAATTAGGAAAATCAGTCGTGAGTACAAGATGCCAAATGGTTTTTATGACACATCCAATATGTAAATCTTATCATAATTCATTTCATCAATGCATAGCAAGACCGAATCGATATCAAGATCACAAGTTCGTTCCTGTAGGATCTCACAAGTCACCTACCAATGCTTGTTTGCTGTTGGCTCAAGCAGGATTTTGTATCTTCAACTGTCAAAATTAATATCACATGATGTATTTGGGCAAAAACACAAGGAAAATGCTATATGACTCTTTATAAATATTTCTTGATTTCACATTAAGTGAATTAGCAAGCATATTTTGGATTAAGTTCCTAATGAGTATTTAGGGATAACTCTTTTGCTTAGACTCAAGAGTGCACATTGAGATTAAGTATCGGATGCTGGAGCAGACTACTACCTTTTTAATACCAACTAACTGAATGAGAAAGTTGATAGAAATGTGTTTAATCTTCGTAAGAAATGAAATAGAAATCTTTTGAGAGATTCTGAGTGGCTAGAGAGGGTTGTGCATTGCAAACCCCCCATCACTAGGTCCATGATGTCAGTCTTCAATGTCAGCAATCATCATTGTGATTCTGACAGCAGATGTATTAACCCGGTTTCTGCCTAGGTGTAAGGAGGGCTTCTTTCTTTTCACCCTTTATCTTTACTTTTCTTTTAATTCATTTAATCCCCTTTAATGCTACCGAGATTTTCATGACAAAGTACCTTGGTTAGTTTTGTTCTAGTACTAGCTCCATCTCATTGCACTTTTCCCTTATCTCACTTTTACTCCTTTTTTATATCCTACCTATGTGACTTCTACACTACCTATTGGAATGTCCTGGGTAACTCCGTCGGTCTGGCTGGATCATGAGAACGAATACCTATACCTAACCACCTTATAACTCCAAATAATTAATTACATGGTCGGTATTTTGGTATCATTCACAGCCTTAAATCCATTTGTAATGCTCCTCTCAACATGTGCATCGATATACGAAAAATGTTTAGCACATAAAGGGATGAAGCTTGCACTTAAGTCCTTTAAATTCACATCTTTAGCCATATATTTTATTCACATTTTCTCCCCTTATCAAAAATGTCAAATCTCTTGATATTTTAGATATCAATTGATTCAAATATTCATGGTTTCAGGGAAAAAAAATGTCCAATTATTAACAAGCTGATTATCGGAACATTTTAATGCCCCCCCTCAAATTATGAGGGAATAATATGGTGTTTGAGTACGTTAATTTGAATTTTTTTGAATTTACTAAGAAATTCTTGAAAATTCGTACTCAAACACTATATATTCCTAATTATAGTCTACACTATTTATTCACATATTCACAAGAGTTATTATATACAAGAGATGGACCTGAAATGAGATAGGACAAAATATGACAAAATCATGTTGTCCGTTCCAGTAGCCTGAGGTCATTCCCGTATTCTCTTCCACCAACGAACTTCTCCGGATTCCACATTAGCCTCCTTTGAAAGAGCTGCTTTTTGATATCCTAGATCATAACCCGAGCCCTTCGTTTGTCTAGTTCACTCCATTTCCTATTTGACAGATATTCCATCCTTATTCCCGAAGAAATATCATGAAGAGAGCAGTCCGAACATCATTGAGCGTGCCATCACTGAACTTATGGAGTTCATCAGCGTGTATCAATTTGTTTCTGTTGTTCTGGTCCTTGTATATCACTCCTTGAGGGTCTGAATATGCAGTGTATGCGGTTATTATTCTGAGAGTGACCTGAAAATGTCTAGTTTGGTAGGTTGAGCTTCTTTTGGTAACTTTCAACACCTAATTGAAGATCTTCCACCCGCCTTTGAATAACAATACGTCTGGTGAACATACGTAATGCTACATTCAAGTCATACCGTTTGTCTATTGTGAGATTAGACAACTTCTGTTGAACAAGTAAGAGTAACATGTCCTCTATGTATTGTAGGAGAAGTCATGGGAAATCACCTTCTCTAAACTTGTACAGCTTCTGATCCTCTCGACGAACTTCAATCTCTTCCAAGTGACCGTAGTCATACTTCTTCATAATCGTAAGTCTGGTAACCGCAATGATTCATTTTCTGGAGTAGACATCCTTTGACGAAGACATGTTGGAAGCAAACCTGTAGAAATGTTGACGTTTGGGACCCCAGTGTGAAGTACCCCAGTAGGCATGTTTATTATATATTACCTTCACGGGACTCTACAAATTTTGAACCAAGTCTTCAATCCATTTGATCTCATATGTAGCTGGCTTTATCTTTGTAACGGAAGTTGAGTACCGTCTGCTTAAATCTCGTCCTTTTAAATATTCCAGGTCGTTGTTGATAAAGAAATCCTGAGGGATAACTTGATGACCCTCGATGAATCTTGAATCAACGGGAGAGTATACAGAGTATCGAACGATACGTCTGCCTTTTCAGGTTTATGCCATCGAAGTCGCGTTCAGTTGTGGCCTTGACCATCTCAAGAGAAACTCTAATTCTGTATAACACATGCAGGTGCCGGTCCACCAAATGATCTTACCAAGTCAGATCTTTAATGTTGAGCCGATTTAGGACAAATGCAGAGAAGTCGATTGGAGTATTTATGAGCTTATCAAATGAAGTAGTAGGTTCTTTAGCACGAGCAACTTGACTAATCCAGGTTTGAGGAGGTCGAAAGTCAACATGTTGTCTCTTATTTCAATCAGGATCAGGAGTTGGAGGTCGCCCAAGTTTCTTGAACCAGTCAGCCTTGGAAACTTCCTTGTCTGCGAGTTGTTCATCAATATTCCCATTGGGGTTTTTTGGGGGATGTCAAACTCTTGAATTGTTGCACTCACGAGTCATTACAGTATAAACTTTGGATCTCTTCATGGTGCAACTTACCAAAGGCTTATGTTGAGAGTGGGAGGCGTCTTTAGAGGTGCTTGAAAACTTCTTTTCCTTTGACCTTGAATCTCTAGATGACTCAGCTTCCTTGCTTGACTTCCTTCTTTTCGTCCCTCGGTCTGATCCAGCAGAGGGGTCTTGATCTTTGTCTTTGTCGTATCGACTCCTCTTCAATGTAAAGACTTCAACCATAGTATCAATAGATCCTTTGTCAGTTTTGATAAGATTTGACAATGCATCATAAAGCTCCCATTTTATAGTCAGCTTTAATCATATGATTTGTTCTTCTCCTCTTGTATATAAGTAACCTTTGATATGATCAAACTCAAGAGTGCGTGGCCAACCTCATAAGAAGACTATTGGTTTAGAGGAAGACCTTGCCAAGACTACAAATTCTAGTGATTCTATGACATTTTTGTCTATCACAGGAGTTGCAAAGTCTAAGACTGCTTGAGGG
Source organism: Tanacetum coccineum (assembly GCA_026074375.1). Lineage (NCBI taxonomy): Eukaryota > Viridiplantae > Streptophyta > Magnoliopsida > Asterales > Asteraceae > Tanacetum > Tanacetum coccineum. Next base: position 13,722 of record BQNB010094527.1, read on the forward strand.
AGAATCTGAGGAAGTTGAGTGTTGACTTCTTCTTTAAGAATAGCTCTCATTGATGTGTCAACGAGTTCTATGTAATCCTCTTCTCAGCTTGAGCTCTTCTCTACAGTCCAAATTAATATGCCTGAATTACCTTTTTGGATAGCATCTCAAGTTTATGTTATAATAGCGATCTACAATAGTAAGAAAGGAGAGAGAGCTGAGCATACTAGTCAACTTTGCATCATCTCGGACAATCTTTTTCCAATTTGGTGACTCTTTCATTGAAATTAAACATACAAAAGCGAATCTGGAAGTGCAGGAAATTGACATTGTAGCTCAGAAGCTGTTGTGTCAGAGTTGGTGTTGCTTGTTATTGTAGAGTATTAAAGAAAGGAGGTTGGTGGAGGAATAGTTATAGTACCAAAGATGTGATTTCCGGAACTGCCGAGTTATTGGAACGAGTGTAAAGAGCGATGTCTGACTTCCTTGTTCTTCATGACACACTAATGGCGTCCATCAAAGAAGCAATCTCATTGTCCAGCTAAATAAGGATTTCTTAATATTTTGGAGCTTTCTTGTTAAGTCGATGATACAGAAGAACTTTGCATTGTTCCTTCAATCTTCTGTGTGTCATGGACCATTGTAAGTGTCACATGAGCATCTTCCTCTACTTGCTCATACCCTTATTCTTGAGAGAGATTGGGTTGATCTGCTCCACCCTGATCAACATTGGTCATTTCACATCTTCATTTCCCAAGTTCACGTACTCACTCTTGTAACAACTCCATATAACCCATCAACTCTACTTCATCCATCTTTTCTTCATCATTAAACTTTTCTTCTTCCTTCTTCTCAAGTATTCCAGAGTTAGACTGATTGAGAATGGAATCTTGATTCTGTCCGACTCAGTTCTATCACTGTCAGTGTCTTCTTCATCATCATTCTTGTCATCATCTTCTTGGTTATCATCATCATTAGCATCATTATCATGACCATCATTATCATCATCATTATAATCATCATTACCCTCATCATCTTCAGTATCATCTTCATCATCATCATCATCTTTTTCACTATCACCCCAAGACTCTTTGTCACTTTCAAAATCATATTTGGGTACATTAGAAACCCCAGGTTTAGTACCAGTTCCTTCATCTGCACCAGATGTCTTGCAATGTTGCTCATCAGGAACCCCTGATTCAAAATTAGTTCCATCACCTAAGCCACTTGCTTGTGAGATATGAAAGTCTTTCTTGCTCCATTTTGTAGCCTCCTTGAGCTGAGCAGCTTCAGATAGAGCTACTTCTGAGAGTACATTCAAACCTTTGCCTCTATCAGCCTTAATTGGTTCTTTCTTCTTAGTCGGTTTAGGTTTAGAAGCTGGCTTCTTCTTGGAAGGTACATCTTTCTTACTTGGTAGGCTTCTTCTTGGAGGTAGTTTCCTTAGATGAGATAGCTGAATCAGATTTTGTTTTAGGTTTCTTTGATTTTGGGGGTTCAGCTCTTGAAGCAATTGCATAATAAAGTCCTTCAACTACAGAGTCCATCATGGCATGATTTGTCCATTGATTAGGAAGAAAAGCAGCCATAAATTAGGCGCTTCATGTCAGAGATGAATCTCATGGCCCTAGTAAGCTATCTTCAACAATCAGCTTGCATGAACTTTTGTTTCTCCAATAGAGATAGACTTATCTTTTTCGAGGAAGTGATGAATGATAATCTTCATGAATTTAGGATAGAACATCTTGTCTTGTTTCTTAGAATCTATGTTATCAATCTGGTAAGCCAATTCCTCCCAGATTAAAGCAACAAAATCCAGATTCTTCTTGTAGTACATTCCCCATAGGATTTTGATGACATCAAATAACGTCTATTTTATAGCATCATTTATCCCATGTTATTAACCCATTTTGTATAATTATTGCAAATGAAATGTTACTTATCGTTTGTATTTGAGAATGCAGTAATTGGGTACTTGTGAAGATTAGCTAAAAGGCACGCATTTTTGATGCTATAAATGAAGCGTTCGAGAAAGTCAACTGATCTGACTGCAAATACGTCCGTATTTATTCTAGACTAAACGACGTTTCCAAGACTTTATGATGAATCAAAGAGACATTGCCTGAATTTAAAGAATACTGCCGTAACCACATCAGTATATCTACGTCGTATATTATACTTTGTCCAAACATACAAGAAAAGCACACTTCAGCCAAATACTCCAACCTAAGAAGCTTGATCCGACCGGAACCCAAGATGACAAAAACACCATACCGAGTAGCCCAATCCGCCATACCCGAATAAGTCCATACGCCGTACCGAGAGGTCTGATACATCATATCCAAGAAGTCCGATAAGCCGAATCCATACATCTCAAGAAAAATTCTAGAATATTTTATTCTGGACCCACGCCAAGTCATCTAATACACCTATTGAGGCTTATGAATATCTGTATCGAACCGACTCCAGACCACTAATATTATAGAAGACCTAACCTCAGTTTTAGGCAGCAAGTAGAATCCCTAAACCACCAAGTCGACCAAGAGACTATCAAAAGAGCATAAAAGGTCAGAAAAGAGCCTCAAGATCATAGGAAAACTCTTGTAATCTTTGCGTAACTGAATACGCGTTAGATCGAGGTTTCTTTACTTTATCGTTTATATATCAAACCGTGTGTATTTTTACAATGACTATCGGCTGATACCTTTAGGTATCAGCCCATGTTTATGAAGATCATGTTTGTTTTTGTTTATCTCGATTTGCTTAATTTATTGTTGATATTTTGTTTAATGTTTATCAATTTAAATATTCATTTACTAGCCTAATATGCGACCATCATTCAACAGGTCTAGTCCTACATATTTAATGCACTCCTAACAAACTCGATGATTGTATGGGCGTAGGCTGCAGAGTCCGGGATAGCTCTCCATATTGCAATTTATATACCTATAATCATAGGATTACAAGTATTGACCTATCCTTGCCTTTAGTTTAGTGAGCTTAGTTGAGCCATAAGGTGACGTTGGTATCAACGAGTATGTTCTTATTCCATTGGTAAGGACTCAAATAGTAGACTACTAGTATATAAAGAGTCGTTAAGCAGTAAGTGGGTAAAGTCTTGATGAGCTAGGGTTTAGTAAGAGCACCATTACTTATATCCTAAGATAGATTATATAATCAAATAAGGAAGCTTTATGCAAGATTCTTCTAATTGTGACAGAATTAGCGTGGTCTAGGTTCTTAGGAAGAAGTACCTCCTAAGTCCAGGAAAGATATGCCCCTTCGAGATAAAGACAATCATTGCACTAAATAACAAACAGCGTTTTATCGATGATTCATAGTTGGATACGTTTTCCTTTACATTAGTTCTCGACCGCTTCTTTATCATTTGTTTGTCTTCTTGTGTGTGTTACTTGTCATCACAACCTTAGGTTAGATAACTAAACCGTGCCAGTCTCTTAGGCTGAAACCCTCCTTATCATTATATTAGGTCTAACTTAGGTCTTGCATAAATTAGATTAATTTAGGTTTAACTTAGATACCTAAAATACTGATAGATTAGATATTAACGCTCTCGCTCTTAGTGATCGACACCCTACTTACCTCAAAACTACCACCGATCGTTACACTGGCCCGTTAAAGTGTATATTTATGTATAGTCGGCATAAAATAAATAGTAAAACTTGATACATAAATAACACCTAAATAATGACACATCAAGTTTTTGGCGTCGCTGCCGGGGAGTGAAGTTGTTTAATTCTTATTTATTAGTGTTTTAGTTTAGTTTAGATTTAGTTTATATTTAGTTTAGATTAATTTACATATTTGTGTGTTTGTTTTGTGTGTTTGATTTCTGCATTGTATATTTTTCATATTGTGTGTTTGTGTGCATTATTACAGTTTGTTGTAACCTTCTAGTTATAACTCAATACGTCCGTAATGCAATATATTGGATAAGGCGTAGAAATTTTAAAACATATACAGGCGTAGTCGACTCTATCATCAATATGGCGTATTCAGTTCACTGAATACGACGTATTAAGCTATTTGATAGTTTTCTTTCCAAGCGAATTTATTACAGGTTAAAATAGACGACCCCAACATTACTATGAAGGAGTATATCAGGCTTGAGGAAGGAAAAGCTCATAGGCGTGGTAAGGTGTATAATTGGGAAACTGCTACGTATGGTAAGATCTAGGATAATGAAGACGTTCATGACCTCGGATCTGTTGAAACTGAATTCCCCAACTATAGTCTTTACGAAACGTTAACATCCTTAAGCATCATTCTCAAGTGAGCCAATGGTAACGTTCCTCCTAACAACGATGAAGAATGACTTTAAATATCGGTTTGACGAATCCGACAATGAAGTTTGCACGTAAATTTTTGACAAAAATCATTTCTTACAAAATAATTTCTGTCAACAATTTAAAAACAGATTCGAAAAATGATAATGATAAAGTCAATATGACTTTGCTTCCATCACCCAAGTCTATGGTCAGTTATTTTGATGATTTAGACTTCTTTAAAGATATTGAAAATGAATTTCCAACCATTGTTTACAATGATGCTCAAACATCTAAATCAGATTTATTAACTGAACTGATTGTAAACCCTCAACATATCGATGAATTTAATTTGAAAGATGAAACGTCATTGTCTGAATGTGATGAAGAGGAACAAAATATTTTAAACTTTAATGATCTATTTCCTATTAACGTAATTTATCCCGATGAATTAAAAACGGATACGAACAATGATAATGATAAAGTCAATATTGAACACTCTTCGGGGGATTTATCTATCAAACCTTACCTTAAGTAAATAAATACCGGTGTTGGAGCTATGCACATGGGTCTATAAGCTTTTGGAAACAAGTCATGATACATCAAATAAATTTATTCAAACTGTAATTTTATATTAAGGAATTAAAATCTTAATATCATGCTTGTAATTAATTAACAAAGGGATGTCATTCAATTTCAAATCAAGAATTTTTGTGTGCCATTTGGCATCTCATTCGACCCCAAATTGTTTTATAAGGATGGGATTAAATTGGGGCAAGTCTAACATAAAGACTTTTCTGTAAACAAAAGTGCTTGCCGAGAGACAACCCAGAATATATTTTCAATTTTTATTGAGTTTGTCTTCCCAGACTGTCTATACGGCGTATCCAAACCTCATGGATACGACGTATGACTATCTAGACTTATCCAGTCTTATTCTCAGCATAGTTTTATTACACTTTAGATACATTATTGTCAGATTTTGAATACGGCGTATTCACTAACCTGATACGCCGTATCCAACAGTCTGACTCATAATTAGTTCGTTTAGTTTAGTTTAAATTAACCGTAGGTACCAAGATAGGAATGCACTTGTTCTTCCTATATTTTATACAGGACCTCGAGAAAGAAATATCGACGAAGTTGGTGGAATGCATATTTTCTGGAATTCTATGTGTGTGTTGTTCGTGCTAGGATTCAGACGCTTTTTCAGCACACAATCTTGCTCATAAACGCAACTTGGAGAATCTACCGAGCAAATATCAGGGGAGTTTCTCATTCTAATTCTTTTTAAATTCCCGTATTTAATGTTTTATATATACAACGAGGACGTTGTATAATTCAAGTGGGGGGATGGAATTAGAATGTTTACTTGTCCTATTTTTCACAATAAAAAGCTTAAATTATGCTCAAATTCAAAAAAAATTCAAGCATACTTTTGTGAAATTACTTGATACATAACCCGCACACAATAACCCTTGTTAGATATTGTGAGGATTTAACCTTTCCGTTTCCAAATGTTTACCCAAATTCCACAAAATATGAGTGTGTCGGTGATGTTGTAGACTTTAGAACTTGGCTTGGTATATCACTCGAGACCACAGTGATGAGTACTATGGATTTAGATGGAGTAACTTGTTTAAATTGGTAAATTTTAGGATTACACCCAAATCGCCTTTACATGTTGCTTATTAACTAACTACACCGGTTAGTTAACCTCCCGTTTAAACCCTTTCCACTCTCATCTTTAGAGTGATGATCCACTAGAACAACCCGTAGAGCCAATCCTTTAGGAATTTACACCAACTATTTGTTTTGTTACACCCTTACACCTTAACCTACCCTGTTAGATTAAGTTTAATTTACAGTTGCTAGTTGCTTAAAGTGTAAAGTTTGTATTTCCTGAGTCTTATGTCATTTTCTATCTTTGGTGCGGTTGGAAATTTGCACATTGCAAATGGGAATGTATATTAGTAGTCAAAGCTCATGTGATTTTACTACCATCACAATTATTGGTGAATCCGAAGACGAAGGAACTATCGAAGAAATTATCCGGAATTATTATGATCGTGAATATGGTGAAACTACACCGAGATTTGAAGTTTAGCAAAAAAAATATCAAAAAAATCAAAAAAATGAGAAAAATACAAAAAGAGAAAGAAAGTTTGAAGATAATCATTTCGCAATTACCGAAGGAATTACACGAAGGATCGATTATTCTTTGATACATCTAAAAAATCAACGCTGTAGAGTATTGTACAAAGTGGAAGATATCGCCAATTGCCTTGTAGAGTATGTAAAGTTTTGGGAAGATTGGGAATTTGACTGTTACAGGAACGCCAACTTAGGTTGTTGTTTTTTATTAGTGATCAAGACGTTGTAAATAGTTGTGTCTTAATCATAGTAATGGTTGGGAAAAAGTGTCTAGCAACTTGTATCTTAGTCTTAATCTAATTGTTTCATATTTTTATTTAACAACAATTTTCTTCCCTCTCACCTAATAATTAGCCGCTGGGTTTACGCGAATAAGGATGTGATCGAGCGTGCATGTCTATTTTGTCGTTACAGCCATGTATGCATGTCTCAGCTGCCTTGTTGGTTTATGACTTTTGGTGAAAGTTAGAAGGTTCCTACCCTATATCATTCTTCATCCTAACTGTTGGTTAAATTCGAATAGGGATGTGATCGAACACACATGTCTATCCTGGCATTCCGGGTGTGTATGTGTGCTTCAGCTGCCTTGTTGGAGTGGTACTTCTGGAGAAAGATTGTAGAATGATCAAACCGTACGCCTTTCCATACAAAAACCCATATTTACCTTTATAAGTTTGTTACTCCTTAGCTTTAGCGGTGGAGATGTGTATCCTTGCCAAGCTTATGATAGAATACTCGTCACGACCGAGCAATTGAGCGAATTAGTTACATGTTACCACATAGATTAGTTGAGTGATTTGAGTGTTTTCATCTTCCTATTTCGTGAGGTGTTTGGTTGTGTACTTGTAATAGATCAAATAAATGCTTTAACGGAAAATATCCTTAGGGATACATTTTTATAAACTTCGAAAGGCTACTTGAGGGCAAGTAGGATTCAAGTGGGGGATATTTGATGACATCAAATAACGTCTATTTTATAGCATCATTTATCCCATGTTATTAACCCATTTTGTATAATTATTGCAAAGAATTGTTACTTAATCGTTTATATTTGAGAATTTCAGTAATTACGGAGTACTTGGTGAATATTAGCAAAAGGCGTGCATTCTAGAGCTTAAACGAAGATATTTTTAAGATTAATTATTCTAATAACCAATATTACGGAGTACTTGCAGTCTTTATTTTTTATTGCACTTTAAAAATATTATTGTCAGTTCCGGAATATGGCGTATTCATTAATTTGATACGGCGTATCCACCAGACTGACTCGTATTTAGTTTGTTTAGTTTAGTTTAATTTAACCGTAGATGCCACGATAGGAATGCACTTTTTTCCTATTTTACACAGGACCTCGTGAAAGAATATCGATGAATATTGGTGGAGAATTTACAAATCTAGAGATCTTGAAGTGTTGGAGTCTTGAAACTTCAAGGCGGTTGTTCAACACACAATCTTGCTCGTAAACGCAAATTAGAGAAATCATAACGAGCAATTATCAGGGGAGATCTCATTCTTTACTTCTGTTTAATTCTCGTTATTTTTAATGTTTTATCTATACATTCGAGGACATTGGTATATAACTATCGGGGGGTGCGAATTAGAATATTATTATTGTCTAATTTTTCACATTAAAATGATCAAAATGCTTAAATTTATGATCCAATTAAAAAAAAATCAAGCTTAATTTGGTGAAATTACTTGATACATAACCAAGCACACAATAAACCCTTGTTAGATAATTGTATGAATTTAGCCTTTCTGTTTACCATAATTATTTACCCACAATTCCACAAAATTATGAGTGTGTCGCGTGTGTAGTGAACTTTAGAAACTTGGCTTGGTATTATCTACTCGAGACCACACAAATAATGAGTTTTATGGATTTACATTGGGTACTTGTTTTATATTTTGGTAAATTTTAGGATTACACCCAAATCGTCTATCCATGTTGTTTATTAACTAACTATACTGGTTAGTTAACCTCCAATATAAACCCTTTTCCACTCTCATCTTTAGAGTGAAGATCCACTAGAACAACCCGTAGAGCCAATCCTTTAGGAACTACACCAATTATTTGTTTCGTTACACCCTTACACCTTAACCTGCCCTGTTAGATTAAGTTTAATTTACAGTTGCTAGTTGCTTAAAGTGTAAAGTTTGTATTTCCCAAGTCTTGTGTCATTTTCTATCTTTAGTGCGGTTGGAAATTTACACATTGCAAATGAGAATGTATATTATAGTCAAAACTCATGTGATTTTACTACCATCACAATTAATGTTGAGTCCGAAGAACAAAGGAAGTATCGAAAGAATTATCCGAAATTATTATGATCGTGAAGATGGTGAAACTACTCTGAGTTTCGTATATAATTAGATTGAAAAAAATTTCAAAAAAATGAGAAAAATTGCAACAACAAAAAAGAGAGAAAGAAAGTTTGAAGATAATCATTTAGCAAAGAGCATTACCGAAGGAATTACACGAAGGATCGATTATTCGTTGATACGCAACAGAAATCAACGATGTAGAGTATTGTACAAAGTGGTAGATATCGCCACTTACCATGTAGAGTATGTAAAGTTTAGGATGATTGGGAAGTTGACCGTTATGGGAACGCCAACTTAGGTTGTTGTTTTTGATCTATGATCAAGACGTTGTAAATAGTCGTGTCTTTATCATGGTAACGGTTGGGAAAAAGTGTCTAGCAACTTGCATCTTAGTCTTAATCTATTTGTTTCGTATTTTTATTTAAAAACAATTTACTTCCCTCTCACCTAATGATTAGCCGTTGGTTTTACGCGAACGTGGATGTGATCGAGCATGCATGTCTATTCCGTCGTTACAGCCATGTATGCATGTCTCAGCTGCCTTGTTGGTTTATGACTTTTGGTGAAAGTTAGAAGGTTCCTACCCTATATCATTCTTCAACCTAACCATTGGTTAAATTTGAATGGGGATGTGATCGAACACACATGTCTATTCCGTCGTTACGGCTATGTATGTGTGCTTCAACTACCTTGTTGGAGTGGTACTTCTGGTGAAAGATTGTAGAATGATCAACCGTAAGCCTTTCCATATAAAAACCCATATTTACCTTT
>BQNB010094528.1:0-12506 GCA_026074375.1 Tanacetum coccineum
GAGTCGAGATGTTAGGGTCGTACATTAGAGGTTCAACGGATGAGTCGATATGTTACGGTCGTACATTCGATGTTCAACGGATGAGTCTATATGTTATGGTTATACATTAGAGGTTCAACGAATGAGTCGAGATGTTAGGGTTATACATTAGACGTTCAACGGACGAGTCGATATGGTATGGTTATACATTAGACGTTCAACGGACGAGTCGATAAGGTATGGTTATACATTAGACGTTCAACGGACGAGTCGATATGGTATGGTTATACATTAGACCACCAAATACTCCCGCCAAATACCCCCGCCAAAAACTACCGCCAAATACTCCCGCCAAATACCCCCGCCAAATACTCTTTTAAACCATAAAAGCAGATACTATCACAACCACAAAATATCACACACTCTTAACATCACAACCACAAAAAGATGGTGAACATGGTGCCACATGAAGCTTTTTCGTGTGGGTGTGCAGAAGGAGATGTAGTTCTCCGACAATCGTATAAACCTGAGAGTTACGGTAAACTATACTATGCATGTCCAAAATCAAAGGTAAACAATCACCTATTTTTTATATATGTAATATATAAATATTCTGGTTAGTTGTTAAAAGAATTGATTTTTTACTATTTAACAGCCTCTGAAATATTTTGGATGTGGATTTTTTTTATGGAAAGAGACCCGACTTCGTGAATTGATGAGTTCTCCTGGAGCTCCATCGACTCCAAGTTACTCTGCAGGACATTCAACCCATCCAAGCAATACTTCAGGACCTTCAACGCCCCCAACATATTCTTCTGGACCTTCAACACCTACAAACTATTCTCTAGGATCTTCAAGAAATAGAGAGTGCTCAAACTGCAAGCACTTGCGTGGAAAGATAAGTGTACTCAAGGTAACAATGGAAATGCATATGCATCCGGAACAACATACAGTTAATTCGGCTGCACTATTTCACGAAGTTCTCAATGAAATGGAAAAACTGGATTTGGAGTAGTTTGTCATGTGCAATGTAATTCGTATGATTTCGAGTAGTTTGTCATTTGCAATGTAATTCGTATGTTTTTTTTATTGTATATGAAGACTTTGTTTAAACTTTTATGATATGAATGTGTTTATGTATAACGATATGAATGTGTTTATGTATAACGATATCACCTTAAAAATGTATATATATTTTTTGTTAAAATATACAGAATATCAGACCGAAACAAACCTAAAAACGTAGTTTAATAAAAAGTCAACAAAGTCAAATGGTATTCCTAGCGACATGTCGCCGGGGCAACTGTCCCAAAAAAAATCGAAGCCCAATTTCCTAATATGAAAGCCCAATTAAGCAACTTGGAAGCCCAAATAGGTATCCCCAGCGACATGTCGCTGGGGATAATATTATACACGTCACTCCCAAACGTAATTAACACTAGTTATCTTTTTTTAATAAACAAATGAATCCCCAGCGACATGTCGCTGGGGAAAAGTAACCGGGAAAAATTCCCGCCACGTTTTTGGTAGAAACATTTGGCCAAAATTTAACAAACTTATCCCCGGCGACAATGTCAGAATATTTTGACTAAATTTTCTACGAGAACTGGTGCCACGTAGGATCTATTTTTGTTGTTTAGTGCATATTCCCCAGCGATAAATGTCGCCTCCGTCACCTGTTCTCCTTTTTCTTGTAGTAGTCAAAGCCTAGCAAGCATCATTGCCTCTTTTTCTTGTCAAAATAAATGAGTCTGTAAATTAGACCATAAGGAGTGAATTTGAAAAGAGGAAGGCAGAAATACCTAACATGTGCAAGTAGAAGGACCAGAAGCTATTGTTGGTGAGATACAAATTAAAGAAAGCCATTTCAGCTATAAAGAATTTTTGGCATGTTCACCACCGCTATACGTAGGGTAGAAGCTAATGTTGCTTTGAGATCGAGCCAAGGAATGGTGAGGCTTCTTAATCCGAAACAAAGGAAGCGAAGTAGTTAAAAGTCTTACGTGGGACGAGTTCCAGAAACTTTTCCTTCAAAATTATTTTCTTCTGGATGAAGATGAAAGAAAAATCCGTTAAGAACTCTTATAAATACATCAAACTAATTAGTCGATTAATGAATTTACGATGGTGATTCTAGATCAGGCTCGCTTTTGCATGGAGTATCTAGAGAATGAAAAGAGGCTTATGAAGCATTATTGTGATTTGTTGAAGAAAGATATTCGTGGGTTCATTTTAGCAAAGAACTGGAAAGTTTTTGATGAATTAGTGGAGGCAGCTTTGGAACAAGAACTTGTGACTAAGAAAAGTGATCGATTGTCGCCCAAGTGAAAGATTGATCAAGGTGGTTCGTTGATCAAGAGACAACAAATAGGTGGTGGTAGCCAAAGAGCATAAAGGAGAGACATTACACTTTCTGCAAACTGTGGAAGGAATCATACGGGTGAATGTTGCGTAAGGACCATGAATTGTTATCGTTGTGAAAGGTTGGGCCATATTTGATTGTCCGAAGCCACTGCGAGTTCATGGTAAATGCTATCACACTGATCTTACTAGTGAAGAATTCCAGGACGTGAGGTTTCCCCCTAGATAGCAAGATTACAGAGAAATACTAACATGTAGCACCACCAGCAACAAGACCTACAGAAGCTCCAAGACCACCAATTGTACAGAGATCTCTATGTCATTATTTTCAGATCACCGTCGAAGTAAGTATTAGATAAGGAGTAGGTGAATGAATCCTCACTGGTCTGGAAAAATATCTCATGATGTTGTACCAAGTACCTTCTTTGTATATTTAATGCATGCTCGAGTGTTATTTTGTTGGACCAATAATGTTATAAACACAAAGTTAGAGTACTTAGTATGTATTATAGTTAGTTATTTACAGTTATTTTTAAAAGATCACGACCCTTGGTTCGAATGAACCAACACATCCTTTCATCATAACACCTGTTAGTATGTTATAAATAGGAAGACATGTAAACAAACAAGATTAAACGAAAGTCAGATTATTAAAACACTTGTATTTCATAGTTACAATTCGTTTTTCTGTTTCTTGGTATATTGTGACTATAGTTAGATCATAGATCCATCGTATAGGGACAATAATTGGCATCAGAGCTTGGTTGTTAACCAAATCATCATATACCAGAAATAAAACTTTTGTTCCTGTTTTGAATAAAAAAAAACCAATTCTTGTTTCGGCCAAAAATATTTGCAAAACTCGATAGAACACAATCAAAAAAATCATATTTGTGTTTGTCAAACGATTGTATCAAGAGAATCCAACTCTTGTCACCAAGTGATTAATCATTCTTGTAATTAAATCAACCGGCAACAAAAGGGTTTCATCCTTTTGCTTTGCAAGTTTTTTCAGTTTCAAGAACATCAAACCGAAAAAACCATAACCCAGAATCATCGTAGGTTAGGCACGGTTACAAATCCGAAACCAAGATTCAAAACAGAAAATCACATCGAACGGATAACATAAGTCATCATCAAGGGGCGAAAATTAAATCATCAGAAAGAGGAACGAACACACCTTTTTGAAGAATCAAGACTTGCACCCTTAATTGAATCATCAATTGATTCAAGTTATCCACAAACGCCCAAAATCCGCGGCTGTTCTCAAAAGATCCCCAAAATTGCGAAACCCTAATTTCGCACAACAATCAAGGGAATCCAGTGGTTCAAGAACACAATCGCAGAGGATAAAAACGGTTAAACCGGCCATCTTAATCGGCGGTTAACCACCCACAAGAAAGGAAGAAGAAGACCAACCGGTCTCAAGAAAGAGACGCGTTTTTCCAAAGAGAAATAGAAAAAGGAGGCGCAAGTTTTAGCATCAAAAAAGAGGGCACAGGGTTATTAACCCAACAAGGTTCAAAAACAACATCTAACACCCTCCACTTTTGATAATATATATATATATATATATTAGTATTAGTAATAATATATATTGTATAGATTTTTTTCTTAAGAAAAGTTACTTCCGTTAGATTTTAAGTTAGTACTTTTCGAGGTTTTCTTAGAAAATATATAAAAACGCTAGTGACAACACTAATTATTTATATAAAATGATAATTCAAAAAAGAAAACAAGTTTATTGTATTTTTGTCTAACAAAGGTGAAAAATCTTTCCACTTTTAACAAATACAAAATAGCAAGTTAAACCGAATCCTAGTGATTCTTAGCAAGTCAAGACCGAAACATATTGGGGATCATAGCAAGTTCGAGCCTTAAGATCCAAATTATAAAGATCAATTATTTTTGATCAAAGCAAGAAAGATCCATATTATGCAGTGGGTACTGGAAAACATAATATTGATTAGCAAGTTAATGTCAATATTAATCAATTTTAGCAAGAAAACCTGGTTATCAAGTTGGCTATAACGAAGGAAGGAGTTTTTGAACATATTTTGATCAAACACAAGAGCAAGAAAACCAGAAACCATCTCGGTTCTGATTATAAGAAGTAAGCAAGTTAAAAGCAAGCATGGTAGAAAGTGACAAGCATGATAACACATCAAACAGTGCATCAGTTCGAGAACCAGGAAATGTTTCACTTACAATGTCCAAAAATGTCGAAACAAACTACACTACAAGGCAATTGTTGAGGAAACAATATTGAAGGCACATGTCTATGGAAAACAATTGATACTAAAGATGCGGTAATGAGAAAAAGCACAATACATCAAGGCAATGAACATTTCAAACATTGCCGAAAGAATGTGCCTAAATGCAGGTAGCACAGTGTCGAGCTACAAGGAGGGTAGTTTTGGGACTGCATCTAATGGAGGGTTGTTGGGGGGGGGGGGGAAAAAAATGGGGAAAAAAAATTTTTTATTTAGGGGGGGGTATTTTTTTGGAGTAGAATTAGTTAAGAAGCACGTTGCAAACTTTGAGGAGTAAAAGATTAAAGAAAGTGAAACTATTAGTGTTTTGAATGAAAATTAAATATAAGGAAAACATTTAGAATTCTTGTACTACAATAGAACAAGATAAATGTGGAAACTACTCAACTCGGTTCCAAAGAAGTTTTTACCGATCGTGGCAACTATTGAACAATATCAAGATTTAAACGAAATGTCATTTGAAGAAGCCGTTGGAAGATTAACAACATTGAAGAACGAATCAAAAGTCAAGACACACTAGAGGCAAATGATCAAGACAAACTTCTGTTGGCAAGTTCAAACAACTAAAGTCATGGTAAAGGGCGAGGTAAAAATTTCAATAAAGAAGCTAAAGAAAGCATGAAAAGGAAGAACAGTCCAAATGCACGTGGGACAAGTACGAATCAAGGAACTAAAAATAAGAGCACTTTCAGATGTTATGAATGTGATGACTTTGGCCACTTTGAGAGGGAATGTACGAAGTGGAAATACAATAAAAACAAGCAAAAAGAGTCTCATCTCATTTATGAAACTGACAATTAACCCACATTGCTGTGAAGTCAAGTGAAGAAGACTCGATTGCCGTCTATAACATTAGGGGGGAGAATGTTGGACCAATAATGTTATAAACACAAAGTTAGGGTACTTAGTATGTATTATAGTTAGTTATAGTTAGTTATTTACAGTTATTTTTGAAAGGTCACGACTCTTGGTTCGAATGAACCAACACATCCTTTCATCATAAGACCTGTTAGTATGTTATAAATAGAAAGACATGTAAACAAACAAGATTGAACGAAAGTCAGATTATTAAAACACTTGTATTTCATAGTTACAATTCGTTTTTCTGTTTCTTGGTATATTGTGACTACAGTTAGATCATAGATCCATCGTATAGGGACAATATATTCGATTCGGGTGCAGACTGATCGTTCGTGTGTGAATCCTTTATTTAAAATTTCATTACTCATATTAGTCAACTTAAACCTCCTCTAGATGTGGAAATAGCCGATAACAAGATTCTACATGTAACTAACATTTATGAGCATTGTGAAATAGAAGTAATAGATTTAATTCCTATACCCCTAAGAGAGTTTAATGAAGTGATTGGTAAGGATTGGCTTGGTAAAAGTGAGGTTGTTATCGCATGTCTGAAAAAGCTATTCCGGGTTAAAACCCTAAGTGGGGGAGAAGTATTTATATATAGAGAATGCGAGAAAGAATCTTTAACAATATGTACTTATGCTAAAACAAAGAAACATATGGCACGAGGATTGCCTATCTAGCTCATGTGGCAGACTTGCAAAAGAGGTGTACAAGATCATGATAAGATTCATGTTGTATGGGAATTTTCAAAAATATTCCTAAATGATATTCAATGCATATACAAGTATATTTTTATATTGATATTATACTTGAGAGTATCCCCAATATTCAAAACTCCTTACAGACTCGAACTATTAGAAATGCAAGAACTTATGAAGCAGTTGCAAGAACACTTAGATAAGGTTTTATACGACTAGGTAGTTCACCTTAGGAGCTTCAGTTGTGTTCTTGAAAAATAAAGATGGTAGCATCCGCATGTATATCGATTACCGGGAACTTAACAAAGTGACCATAAAAATAGGTCTCTTTTTACCTAAAATTGATGATATTTTCTATTAGCTTCAAGGTGTCGATTATTTGTCTAAGATTGATTTGTGGTCGTGTTATCATCATTTGAAGACCCGAGAGGAAGATATTCATAAAACGACATTTCATACAATATATGGTCATTATGAGTTTGTTGTTATGCCATTCGGTCTAACGAACGATCCAACAGGTTTTATGGATCTAATAAACCATGTATGTTTTTCGATGCTTGATAAATTAGTTATAGTGTTTATTCATGATATTTATGTATATTCAAAGTCAGTTGAAGAATACGGGGCTTATTTGAGGCTAGTTCTTAATATGCTCCAATTTGAAAAGTTGTTTGCCAAGTTGTCGAAATGTGAACGTTGGTTACGTAAAGTCGAGTTCATCATTCATGTAATAAACAATCAAGGCATTAAAGTGGATCTGATGATGATTAGTGTAGTTATGAATTGGGAACAACCTAAAACTCCGACTGAAGTTAGATAAATTATCGGTCTTGCGGTTATTATCGTCGTTTCATTCAAGATTTTTATAAGATTTCAACACCTCTTACCAAGATTACTCCAAATAAAGGCAAGTTTAATTGGTAGGGTGATAGAAAAAGCATTTGAAACATCGAAAAAAAGCTTAGCTAAGCACCAATCTTAGTGCTACCAGAAGGAAATTAAGATATGGTAGTTTATTGTGACACATCATCCAATGGACTCATGTGTGTAGTTATAGGGTAAAGTCATTGCATACGCATTAAGGCAATTAAAAAAACATGAACAAGATTACCCTACTAATGATTTAGAAGTTGTAGGTGTTGTTTTTGTGCTTAAGATTTGGATGCATTATCTTTATGGTGTGAAATTAATATTTTACACTAATCACAAGAGTCTAAAATGTTTCTTTGATGAGTGTGACTTGAATATGAGGCGAAGCAATTGGCTAGATTTAGTCAAAGATTATGATTGCGAAATCCTTTATCATCCGGGTAAAGTTAATGTAAAGCAAGGCATTTTGTTTTAAGAGGTTAAATCATTCTGAATGGTAATCACTCTAGATTTCTTTGATCATATCAAGACAGTTCAACAAGAAGCTGGCACCATCAAGATGTAAATTCAGAACGTCTCAAAGGTCCGGTTCAAAACTTGTTTAAAGAGTCACGAGGAATTAGAAATTGAATTGACTTAATTTGGATTTCAAATTCCAAAGAACTCAAGAAACTATTACTTGACAAAGCACATAAATCAAAATATTTGATTCATCCAGGTGTCACTAAGATGTATTATGATCTCAATGCAGATTATTGGTGGCTAGGTATGATAGGAGACATAGTGATGTACGTTGACCAATTCCTTAGTGAAAACCGAATACCAGAAGCCTTATGGAATGACCAAACCTTTAGAGATTCCAATATGAAAATGTAAGCGTATTACTATGAACCTGATCACAAAATGACCGAAGACACCCGTCAACATGATGCAATTTGGGTGATAGTAGAACGTTTAACCACGAGCACAATATTCTTACCTACTCGTAATAAAGAAGCCTCTTTGTCGGACTTTCTTGCCAAGTTATATTTATGTGAAGTTGTAGCTCGACACGAAATGCCGTTTAAATGTATGCCTTTAAAATTAAAAAGTTATAAATCATTGAATGATTATGGTATTTAAACTAGTGGAATCGATAATATACGAATGTATTAACCTTTTTCACATATTTACTTAAACATGTTAAACGAATCATAAACGGGTTACATGTTCTTTGTAGGTTCGAGTTGGGTTTAAATTTTCTGACATGATTAATAAACGGGTCGTGTTAAGCCGGTAAAGTGTATACCAACCTGCCAACTCAAATTGGTCAACACGGACCCGACTTTATTGCCACCTATAATATATACCTTTTCTTATCGGCAATTTTTATATAAACAAATAGCAAGTGGCTGGATAACACAAACACTTAGAAAGAAACTAGATTCTTACCCGAACACTTCCTTTGTTGGATTAATGTTCTATTGTTAAGTAGGTAAGTAATGTAGTTTGTGATGTGATTCTCTCTTATATATGTTTATTGATAAAGTAATTGAAATTGACTCTTAGTAAGACTAATACACTGAAATTGTTAAAGCCCTAATAATTCTATTAGAAAAAAACGTGGAAATTGTTGAATAAAAAGTAAGATATCTATAAGCAGGTTCAAAAAGGCGCGTCATGGTGGTGCGATGCGTGACCTCCACGTTACGAAATTGACCAAAACTTCGGATTTAGGCGTGTCGTGAAAAGATGTGATAAGACGTGAGGCGTGGCGAGTTTTTTGGATTCAACACATATATTTTTTTTTAATGAAGAATGTTACAGTTAAGGATAGTTTTTTAACTTTATTGATTATGTACAACACTTTTTGTAAAGTAGATATATATATAAAATATGATTTAAATACATAAATATTTTCATATTTTGAAGCGCCTCAAGCCACGCCTTAAAAACACAAAAGCTTCGCATTGGCCGCTAAAGCTTGAGGCGTGGTCATGTCGCCACGTCACGCTTTACGCTATTTATAACATTGCCTATAAGTACACATTTGAGATGCGTCGACTTAAATTAGATGCATATGTATTTATTTAGATGCATCCCAATTAGTTTAAAAAATGATTTTGAAGTAAAATCGATGCAAAGTAGTACTAGGAACAAATTTGATCCGTAGGGGACGAAAAATGCATACATTCGCTTAACTTGAGTGTCTACGCGTACCACACGCTCAGGGTTTTCTACTAGCTATCCTCATATACGGGCTTGGTCAACATATGTCATCAGTGGAATATCGCACTATCCTTAAGTATCGTCTCATGATTCCATTATTCCCGGTTGATGCGATATGCCCTGTTTGTCGCAAGACATGTTTGGATTCCTTTGGGGAACATGCGGTTCATTGTAAAGAGCTCCCGAGATTCAAACACCGACACGATATAGTTAGGGGCGCCCTTTTTGACATACGTAGGCGTGTTGGGATCTCCGTCAAGAAAAAAACACCTGTGAACTTTTTAACTGACCCGTCGGATAGAAGATCTACACTTAGACCGGTTGACGTTTTGGTTTTTGGTTGGGTTGGAGGAAAAAATGCGTGCGTGGATTTGACCGGGGTTTCTCCTCTCGTAGGGTTAAGTAGTAGATGTTTTACAGCGGGTCAGGCTGCTTTGAAAGCCAGCAAATTGACAAAACACGAGAAAGCATGCATTGAAAATCAACACGTGTTTATTCCCTTTGCGTTTGATACCTTTGGTTTCCTTGCACCGGAGGCGGTGGAGCTACTCAGCCGAGTTCAACGGGTTATGCACAGCAATGTTATGACACTTAGATCCACGGATGTGATTTTTACACGTATTGACTTTGCAATCCAAAAAGGGCTAGCGGCGCAGCTTGTTGCCCGCTTGCCTTCCACCACCATGTAAATCCAATTATATAATACTTGATCCTTCTTGAACCAATTTACTATATGTAAATATATGTAAATGTATCTATTTTTAGTTAGAAAATATATTAGGATTCTTCTAAAATATAAGTGATGTATTTAATGTAAGTCGATGATTTAGTTTATAGTATTTCCTATTATTTTTATTTTAAAAAATTTCTTTCTCGTTTGAAAAGGAGAATGTTAAGTTAGTTAGAGTACGTGGTAAGCAAAACTTTGGGGCCTTTGATAAGCCTCAACAACACTATTCATAAATGTCTCATATGAACCGTTAGGGCCTTTCTCAAACCAAGATACCCTAGGGTTTTTAACAAAATGGTTATAACTTGAAGTTACAAAATGATTTCATTAAGAGTGTATTCCAAACCTTATCTTATATTATTTGGTTTAATTATTATTCGTACGTTAAGGTGTGCGCACCCTTTGCAAGATCGCCATAATGGTCTAGCTGGTAGGAAATGGACTCGACCACAATATATCATGGCTACCTCCATGTTCCGTTCGTTGGCAGTGTTACGCTCCTACTAAGGGTTGGCATACAGTAATAAACAACTAGATGAGAAAATACCATGCACGGACCTATAACAGGTAGACACTCTCCCGAAAATGGTCTTTTGGCTTTCTGCCAAATACTTGTTCTCATTACGGAAATCTCCATCACTGCTAGCCAAAACAAATTATTACTTGTACAAATCAGTTGAAAGACAAGTTAAAGTTGCCAAGCCTCAAAATTTCATGAATCTAGTAATCAGCTAGAGAACAAGGAAATTACAAGGAGTGTGAACGAACATACAGGAGTTAGGTTAATGGGCCAATCAGTCTAGCTAACTGAGATTAGTTTTTCATTTCTTAATGTAAGTCTACTAGGTGTATTGCCACCGTAAGTAACTCTTGGGATACCTGAGGAGCCCAAATACCATTTCTTTTACACGTATGCGGAAAACAGGAATATTCAAAACATAACCTATAATCACAACCTTTTGAGAATCCCCACAAGCTATATCTTCTCAATTGTCAACTCCATAAGAATATTCAGAAATACAACTATTAACCCTTTTACACATGACATATGAATTATTCATTATAAAATAATATGTTTCTTGGTCTCCTGAGCCCAATATAAACGTTCTTGATCATCATTCCACAAAAATATCTCTAACACTAAAACAAAACAAAAACAATTCATACAATGCCTGAGATTGAAGGTTCTCCGGGAAGTTCCATGCATGGAGTCACTGGTCGCGAACCAGTCCTCGCCTTCTCTGTGCAGTCTCCGGTTGTTCACACTGACCATACCGCGAATTTTGACTTACCTGTGGACTCTGAACATAAAGCTACAGTTTTTAAACTGTGGTCTTTTGCAAACCCCCACATGAGAACTTTTCACCTTTCATGGATCTCTTTCTTTACCACCTTCATTTCCACTTTCGCCGCGGCTCCCCTTGTTCCCATCATCAGGGATAACCTTGATCTAACCAAAGCCGACATAGGGAACGCTGGTGTGGCCTCAGTTTCAGGTAGTATTTTTTCGAGGTTGGTCATGGGTGCTGTTTGTGACATGCTGGGTCCTCGCTACGGCTGCGCTTTCTTGATCATGCTTGCAGCACCAACTGTCTTCTGCATGTCATTTGTTAGTGATGCTAGTGGCTACATAATAGTTAGATTCATGATAGGGTTCTCTTTGGCTACATTTGTATCGTGCCAGTACTGGATGAGTACCATGTTCAATAGCAAGATTATTGGGCTAGTGAATGGTACGGCAGCCGGATGGGGGAACATGGGTGGTGGTGCCACGCAACTCTTGATGCCGGTATTGTTTGAAATTATCAAGAAGGCGGGTGCGTCACCATTCGTGGCGTGGAGGATTGCTTTTTTCATACCAGGGTGGCTTAATGTGATCATGGGGATATTGGTGTTAACTCTAGGTCAAGATTTGCCTGATGGTAACCTTGGTGCCCTTCAGAAGAAGGGTGATGTAGCGAAGGATAAATTCAGCAAGGTACTATTCTTATTTTGGGCAGTAAATAATGACATGGTATACCCAACCTTTATATGTTCGGAAATACACATCTTGGTGAAAGTTTCTTTTTATTCTATTCTTTTTTGTTTTTTGACTAATTTGTTTGCGGGTATTCAGATATTATGGTATGCTGTCACAAACTATCGGACATGGATCTTTGTTCTTCTTTATGGTTACTCGATGGGTGTGGAATTAACAATTGACAACGTCATTGCGGAATACTTCTATGATAGGTATAATTTTAAACTCGACTTGTCATGGAACAAGCAAAAAAAAAAAAAGACTATTTGTGTGACAAAATTATAAACTTAGAACTATTATTACTAAAAGTGTTTTGCTACATTAACTAAAGAGAAGAGAGAGAAAGTATATCAAAATACACCAATCACACATGAAAAACACATATTTGTGATGTTTTGTTGTGAATATTTTGTAGATGTAGAAAAACTCTTACTAAAATTTCCAAAAGATATGAACAACAAATATTTGTGATGTTTTTTTGTAAATTTTTTGTGGATGTAGCA
>BQNB010094529.1:0-26093 GCA_026074375.1 Tanacetum coccineum
TGTATACCTTTATTTGCCTTCAAATGATCATGTTTTGCCTCCTTTCCCTTTCCTTTCTCATCTATAAGTTAATAGGTTGAAACAAGTCAAATGTACATATACAATACACTTTCAAACAACCTATAAATGCAGTCTGCAAATAATACACTAACATTTCCCATATTTCAGCCACAAGTCTTCTAGTATAACATAAGCTATTTCATCCTCACATTTCCATTTATTTGCATATTACTCTAAAACATAGTCAACCATCTCATCAGTCACCACTAATTTTGTATAATCTTTAACTGTGGCCTTTTCGGATTCTACCATGGATAAGAATTTCTCTACAGAATAAATTGCAGACTATTAGGGGTGTTTGACACTACCATTAAGACTACATGTATAAAGTCTCATGCATAACAAGGCAACAAAAACACTAACCTTTCATGATATAAAGTGCCATATCCTCACTTTCTTTTGCAACCTCTGTTTCTGCTTCTTTGTCTCTGTAGAATATGTCATATACATCATCCAATATGATATCAGTCCATGAATCATCTTCCATCCAATTCTTCTTGCCATATTTAGGCATAACATATCATTTCATTATATCTGTAGTAATTTTAACTTGACCCCAATCAATGTGCTTTGAATATACTTTCATTTTTAAATCTAACAAATAAAAATTAGGGCAACAGACATTAAGGCAAACAAAAATTAAAGGTTACCACAACAACACACATTCAAAATGAAGATAAAAACTCACTTGGATCCAATCTTAGAGCGAGCGAGTGGCGTCTTCGAGAGAGGAATAGACGTGAATGATCGAGAGTAGTTAGGAGAGAGTTATAAGTAAACTGATGTTAGTTAATGTTGCAAACATGGTCCTTGGGGTATTATTGATATGGTGTGACAAAAATACCCCTGCAGCTTATCGAAATGTGGATGGTGTGAGGGTCAAAAGACCGGTCAACCCATTTTGGACGACTACAGGGACGTCTGGTGTAATTAACGTCGAAACATGACAAAACCTGCAATTTGGGTATAACCACAAGGAAGAAACGTGTAATTACCTTAAGGACTATTTTTGCCATTTATTCTATCTTTTATGTTTAGTGGTTGTTTGTTAAGTTTATTTGTGCAGGACCTGTTACTGCCAATTGGGGATTGTCTCTGCCTATATAAGCTGGAGTTGAGCTCATTATAGGGTTACGATAGAAAAGTTAATATCTCTCTCTCTCTCTCTCTCTTCTCCCTCTCTCTCTATATATATATATATTATATATATATATATATATATATATATTATTATATATAGAGGAGAGAGAGAGAGACGTTTTTTAGCTTATTTTTTATTGGTTCTAAATAGAAAGTGATTTTAGGTAAAAAAGATAGAAAGTGTAGATAATTCATTTATGTGTCATTAATATCGTGTGAAAATGTGTAAATTGTGTGTCATTTACAAGAAATTATGTGCAAGTGTGTCTACATTGTGTAGCTAAAAATTCTGGTGTGTCAATAATAGCGTATTAATAGGTGTCAACATCGCTTGTGTGTCAGTTACAAGTCGTTATGTGTCATAATATGTTAATTAATTCGATGGTAAGTACATCAATTTAAGTCATTAATACCTCACATCTAATGGCTAGAAATTCTTCTTATACTTTTTACTTTTGCTAACTTTTCATTACGTATTATATCGTATTTATATATATATATATATATATATATATATATATATATCATTATCTAGAGTTATAGATAGGGTTTGAGAGGTGTAGTGAGGATATGTGTAAGTGTGAATCTGTATCTTTCTTAGTGTTGCATCCATTTAAAGGGACAACACATAGTCTTTTGTACTGTACTAGAGAGAACCATGCCCAGATATGTGGGTGTGTACAATGGTCAATGAAACTTTCTCTCTCTCTCTCTCTCTCTCTCTCTCTCTCTCTCTCTCTCTCTCTCCCTCACTCTCTCTCTCTCTCTCTCTCTCTCTTGTCCATTCTCTATCATTGTCTAGAGTTATAGATAGGGTTTGAGAGGTGTAGTGAGGATATGTGTAAGTGTAAATTTGTATCTTTCTTAGTGTTGCATCCATTTAAAGAGACAAAACATAGTCTTTTGTATTGTACTGGTGAGAACCATGCCCGGATATGTAGGTGTGCATAGTGGTCGATGGAACAGGGCCCATCATGTTGCAGGGGCACCAAATTTTTTATATATCTATTAAGTGTAGGGCCCAAGTTTTGTACAAGTCCATCACAAATTTGTATTGCCTATTGGGTATTTAGTATTTTATTCTTTCTCTTTGTCGGTTTGTACTATATAAATTAAAGTTGAAACCCTTTTTTATATTGCAAAACATCAAACCTTCTTTTCTTTATCACAGAACGTCAAAAGTCTCTGCAACATCATTAATCCTTGTTTGTGTGACGTCTCTTTAACAAACAACTTTTCTCAATTCCCATGTATTGTTTTTTATCTATTGTTTAATGCTTTTGTTTTATTTACTAGTATTACTTTATTAGTTATTCAATTAGAACATATTAAAAATAAGTAAGTCTAGTTGTTTGGATTTAACTTTTATTGTATAGAAAATAGATATTCGTAAATCGTAAATTCGTAATCGTCGGTTTTAAGTGAGGCACAATACCCAGATTGAAACAAGAATTATGCGATCAACTATAACCAATTACCCAACTGATTTATTTTTTAAGTGTGATGACTCAAGTTTTAAAATAATTTAAGTGCACCGTATGGAACTATAGGTAGAGTTATTTTTGTTAGTATTTGAGAATTTTTATTTAGGGATAATTGTTATCGGATTATAGTAATTTTATAAATTGTATATAGTCAATATTATTGACTGTTTGGGGTTTTGGGGGCCCAATATAGTTACAAAAAAACAGGCACAACAAATCCATGGGACGACCCTGGTGAGAACACAATTGTGAACTCATCTAATATAACTATAGTAATAAAAGCACATGGTAAGGTTCGGTTGAGTGCATAAAGGTGTTGTTGTGTGATCCTGATTGTTTTTAATGGTAGACAGGGGCCCTCAATCGATTGGCGATTGTGTGTGTCTTGATCTGTTGGGTTGATTGTCATGATCTGGGATTTCTAGGGTTGTTAGTGTATGGAGAAGATCCTAATCTCTCCCACCTTAAATGATTTTAATGTCTGTATTATTCTACAATTCTTAATAATCATGATAAGTTTGGTTCAAGGTCAGAGAAGTGTATTCTCATTGGGTTTTCAAGTGTGAAAAAGGCTTATAAGCTCTATAACATTGAAAACAAAACTGTTTTTTATTCAAGAGATGTTACGTTTTTGAAATCATTTTTCCTTTGAAAATGAGATTTGATTCTGAAAAAAAGTTTAATTATTAATCAAAATGAGTCTAAACTAAACTTGTTAACTTTTTTGATAACTCCGATGGTAATTCATTTAAATGTCCCAATGATGATGAGAGAGACACACCTAATGGTGAGGGTAATGGTATGGCTCCTCATGACATTAACAGTTCACGTCCTGTTAATGAGGATGCAACCATGGCAACCCAGATAGATGACACACATATTATATCTGAAGGCAATCAGTCTAAAAATACTGGTTCTTTGTCTGGTGTAGAGTCTGAAAGTAACATTAATAATGGGGATGAGCCACAAACAGTTAGGAGATCTGGTAGTGTAGGATCGATGTACTCTAATATGTTGAACCTTTAGCTTGTAAAGGATGTTACTACCTTGAATAAATCCAAGATAAGTAACAAGAGAAACAACTGAAATTGGAATCACTATCAATAGCGGAATCTTAATTGACAGATGTTTACGAAGAACAAAGATAATAAGACCCAACGATACTTTTTTTATAACTCACCTTGCATCTGCCGTAACTTTTGCAGATCATAAAACACTAATAAATACTAACTGTCAAATCTTTCTTCTAAGATTTTGTTTCTGAATACTTTGTACCCATTACCACGTTCCTAGCATGCCTTCCAAGGGGTCCTTTTATAGACATCAAGGATTAACCCTATTGGGCTTACAGCCTGTCATTCTTATCTTCTTCCTATACGCAATTCCTTCTAGACTCTCAAACATTATAAGCAGGTACTTTGACTTTATACTTAGGCAAGTACTTTGAACAACTAGCAGTACTTTGATTTAACTAGCAGTACTTTGTAATTCTGCAGCAGTTCCTTACAATATTTTCCTAACAAGCTCCTCCCCTACTTGATGTTAACGTCGCTTAACTTCATGTTTCAATCTTCTTCCATGCTCAGCTAGTATCCTTCCATCTGATGAATATCAGACATATCTTTTTGTCTTGTTTAGCCCGTTCACCTTCTACGATCTTTGGAAAGTCTTGGGATAGACACTTTCACTCTTTGATGTATAGATATGTCTGAGTATTTATAATCTTGAAATCTTTGTTCAGCAACTATTATTCATTTGAATTAAAATATTCACAACACTGGCCACCACAGGACATTAAATAGATTTTATGGAACCTTTACCAAGTAGCCATCCACTCTTGGGGTAGCCCAGTGTCTTAGTACCTAGAAAGGTAATCCTCCATGGAGGACTGAAACCATTTCAACTATCAGAAACATGATATCCTAGGTGAGTTGAAAACTCTGAATAGTTTTTTGGTAAACTATCACAACCAAGAACGGATTTGTCTGTCTTTACCTGTAGCCTGTTTGCTCAGGTTAGTCAATCTCAGTTAATTTAAACCCATTGGTGAGTTGAGGACCATATAATTTTGAGCAAACTATTAAAGCTATCAACGGATTTGAGTTCTCTTTACCAAAAGCCGTTTGCTCTTGGAGTAGCCAATACTTCAGTGCAATACCATGGTGTATTGAGCACCATACAATTTTTGGTAAATTGTCAACCATCAACCGATTTGAGATTGTCTTTACAAAAACTGTTTGATTTTGACTAGTCAATTCTTATGTGTTCTGCCTCGACATGCTGTGAATTGATTACCATTTGCTGTGTGGTGGTTACCCATCATCAAATCCCTTAAAACAGTTTTATTTTCTTTAATGATTTGTGCCTTAATCCTTTTTGCAAATTTTAAAAATATAGATATTTTACAATTTGTTTTATTCTGTACGAAAATAAACTTAGCTGGACAGTACTTTCCAACAAAGTATTTCTAGTACTTAATCTTTTTCATCTTGATCGCAAAAAACATAAGTTATTTTATTAAAACATATTTGATAAAATTCAGATATTATACGTGAATCATTGCTTCTTGCTCTTTCAAATCCTCCTTTTGCTTCATTACAAGTCTTTTTACATTCAAAGCATCCTCTGTTTCATTTGTGAACTTTCTAACTTATGCTCTAAACATTCTTCGATAAGCTCCCTTGGTATAGTGGATACCTTTGTTCTACCTAACATATGTATCATAGTACCATTCTCCAATTCCAGTATATGCCCCATGTGGAACTCATTAAAATTCTCCAACTTATGATTTCCATTCAGTCGGATTTCTCCACGTGTATCATCACATTCTTCAGTTGTTTCCATCATAGTGTTAGATACTCAATTGCAATATCAAACTAAGCCAGTTGGAGATATGTTCATAGGTATTCTATCACCAATCTATGCCAAGTGATGCAAAATCTTGTCTGGTCTAAATATTATGCAAACACTTCATTGAGAGTGTTAAATGCTCTTATTTGCCCATTGGCTCTTTGAACAGCAATATATTCCCCTTCAGGTGATTGAATAATTGAAAATCTTGAGATCACAGAGTGTTGTTCCATAACTTCTACATCTTGTGGCTATTCATCTTCAAAATTCACAATCGCTTTAGAAAACCTTTAAGCTCATCATCTGACTTTTGTATTTTAGTTTTTGCTTTATGCTTTTGGATGACTTATCTTTCTAATGGGTTACCTTTTCTCCTTGTAATAGATTGTTCTTTCTTCTGTTGACCAATAGCAAGACAAGTTTGTCATTGACTCTTCACCTTTTCGCATAGATGAGCCACTGAGATTCTTGAATAACTCTTGTTTTTGAGATTCTCTATAAGCTTTCCATAACATTCTTATATACTTTATCATTCTGATTTTCTTCGCCTGAGGAATGGTAGGAGGTTTACTTCTTCTTAATGCTGCTTGTTGCTCTGCTCTAAATCTCCTTTGAGCAGCTATAGTCTTACCAAAGACTTTGCCTTTTGTTCTTTCAGAAAGTTCTCTCTTTTGTTCTTTGCATTTCTGCAGCATTCATTCTTTAACTCTAAGTCAGCTGTAGTCTTTCAAGATCAGCAAGTCTTTTCCTTTCCTCCTCTTCTCCCATTCAGCTGCAACCCTTCTAGCAAATTCTTCATCATTTGCAGTTCTTTTCTTTTTGGTTCTCTCCTCATTATCCCCTTACCTTTATTCTTTTGGATCAAGTGTTAGAGTTGGTGATTTGGGTCTTTCTTGCTCAGGAAGATTACACGATGGTATATTCATATCTCTTTTTGTTCTTTGAGATATTAACCAAGAGATCAGCAATTAAGGTATCATCTTGAATGAACTCCTTCATGATTAATCTTGAAAAGGTTGATAGGACCAGCTTCATCTTCTACTTCTTTCATTGAAGGTTCAGTACTTTAGATTTGCTCCAGCAGTACTTTCATTTCCCTCATCATACCTTCATTTACCTTAGCCAGTACCTTCAATAACCTCAGCAGTACCTTCATTAACCTTAGAAGTACCTTCATGAACTTCAGCAGTACTTTCATGAACTTCAGCAGTACTTTCATGAACTTTAGCAGTACCTTCAAAATCTTCAAATGTACCTTCAAATACTTGAGCATCCCCTGAATCAACATCAACTTCATTCAAACCAATACTTTTATCAGAGACTTTCTTCCTCCCCTGTTTGAAAG
Source organism: Tanacetum coccineum (assembly GCA_026074375.1). Classification (NCBI taxonomy): domain Eukaryota; kingdom Viridiplantae; phylum Streptophyta; class Magnoliopsida; order Asterales; family Asteraceae; genus Tanacetum; species Tanacetum coccineum. Next base: position 6,880 of record BQNB010094529.1, read on the forward strand.
AAGATGATTTCTTTTGATGTGTCTTCTTGAGCTTTTTCTTCTTAGACAAATTAGCATTGAGCTTGACAAAAGATTTGTATTCAGAAATCACAGGCTTAACTTTCTTCCAAAGAATCTTCAGCTTTGTCTTAAGCCTTAGAATTTGAGCAGCTTGTTTAGTAGTTAGCTTCTTCAGTCTGAGAACCTCTCTAGTTAATCCATAAAGATCAAGATTTCCCTCATCTCCTCCAGATGTCTGAACCTCATCTGTGGGAGTATAATCATTGGGAGAATCTGTTCTTTCAGAAGCAACTGGACTTGGACTTTTTGCCTTTTCACCAGCTGAAGGGTCATCACTATGTTGTGAAGATGTGTAAATGTCAAGTTCTTCAGTAGGCAATGAATGTTCATCCCTTACAGCAGTAGCAACTTTTAACATGTGAGGAGTTAGAGGTGTAAGCTTTCCAGAAAACTTAGGACTACACTTGCTCATAAAGCGTGACACCTGATGGTTAAAACAAACTTGTTGGTAAGAAATTTTGAGGTTAGTATTACCTCAGCTGTTTGTTCAAGAAACAGTTGAATGAACCTGGTGATACATCAAAAAGGGCTTGCTATACTTGAGATTTTCGTTAACATTCCATCAAAAATTCAGCTTAGAGAAATTGAACTTTTGATTTGTAGCTAGTCCTACCAAAGCAGATGCAATGTTTGTCCCAAATTGATCCCATGAAGAACTCTTGGAGCTTAAACAATGAAGTAAGGTGTGGACCAAATATTTCCATTGAGGACTAAATAGTGGTTTAGAGAAAGAGAGTATTGTAAGACTTCCCTCATAACCAATATCCCGTAACGTGTCCCATAACTAGACCTGATTAATGTCAAAAAATTAGTGCATCTTCATCATTTACATCAAATCAGTACGGAACTGTAGCTTCTGACCCAATATCTTTGTTCCAGTACTTAGTGCTTCAATGTGAGCGGACTTCATTAAGCATACGAACCTTTCGCGCAGTACGTCCAAAATTGTTGAATCCGACTGTTGAATCACATCTAGAGACATCATGTAGAGCATAGTTTCATCTGAAACAGCGGTGAGAAAGTCAATAACTTCATGAAAATTAGCATTGCGCTCTGTTGTCTCAACACAAGCAATCATATTATGTTTGTTACAGGAGTTCATGATAGCCATTGTCTTAAAATTGATGGTGAATACGAATTAGGGCTCGAAAGATGAAAGTATGAAATGGAAAGATTAAGTGGTGAGAACTTGGAAATTCGTGAAGTATTTATGGGGTAGGTAATGTTGCCTCCACAAAGTGTCGTGAGAATACAATTTACCCCCTCAATTGTGAGTCTGACCAACGGCTATAACAGTACTTTTAATGGCCTAGCAGTACTTTCAAGCAGAACAATACTTTTCATTTTGGCAAGTCTAGTCTTTCTTTTATGAAGTGGCTCGGCCAATAATGTACTATATATATAAATATATAAGCAATACCACTCAAACCAATTACCTTTGCACAAGGAATGGTTAAAAGTTCACCAAAATAAAATATATATGTAGCCGGAAGTATGATTCCCGGGTCGTTTTGTCCCAACGAGGCTTGAATGGAAAATCGAAAGACGAATTGATAATCGATGTTTGAATATGACAAGGATATGATTTGGAACTAAACCTATTAAGCAAATGCACACAAAAATAAGGAAGGAAAATAAGCTAGAAAGGCATAAAAACTAGAAATGGTAAAAACACTTAAAACTTTTAAACTAAGACACAAATAAGCTCAAATAAACTTAAGACAAAAGCTAAAATAAGCTAGGTCTAACTCTAAATAAGCAAATTCCGCAAGCAATTATGCTAACGCTAAGCAGAGGAAACTCAGCGGTACTAACATCAGTATCTAGCGAGTATCAACTACAGTACTAACTTGGAGTTTAGTTTGTGTAGCTATAAGTGTAGTTATGCTAGCAATAGAATGTTAGTATTGCGCTAGCCTGCAAAAACATAATGGAACAAGAAATTAAGAAATAAGCTAAAACAAATATTTAGACTATCCGCTATTAAGTTACTCAGGCTAAGTAATAGAGCATGACTGCAATAAGCTAGAATGGAGAATAAGCTAAAAAGCTACAAACTGAAAAACTATTGAACTTACTTTGAAAAGGCAAACAAACTTAGAATAAGCTCTACTAAAGATAATAAACAAAAATGAGCTTAATCTACTCTAAAAAGCTAAGCAAATCTTAAATAAGCAAAAACAATAAGCTAATAAGCAAAAATGAACCAATAGTTCTAACAGTACTAACTTTTTTTTTTTTTACGTACTAACTTAGAACGTTAGTACTGCTTGGCTTTGAAGAGTTTAGTACTGTAGCTTTAAATCCCAGATAAATTAAACTAGCAGTACTAACTATGGGTTAGTACTGCTGGTTCCAAACAGCCCTTAAAGTTTTCAAAAATCATTTTCTTCTTTATGTTTTAAGCTGATTTGGTCCTAAGTTGTTAAAAGACAGATTATCAGAGAACTAAAATTAAGACATTACGTCAAGAATAAGGTAGACTTGTAAATAGCTGAATTAGTCTAACAGTTTTAACAAATGAACTAACAGTATTAACTAAGAGATTGATACAAACTACTTTTAGACTAACAACTAAGCAAGATAAGCAATAAACACACTGATAAAGCACAAATAAGTAAACATAAATAACAAATAAGCACTAGTGAGCAGTTCTACAGTAGATAAGAAAAGTAAGAAAAAGAGAGACTTACAACACCCTTGCTCAAAACAGGGTCAAACAATGAATCTACAAGTCTGGCTTGCAGATAAATACATGCTAGTAGTGTCCATAAGCCCATCCAGAACTGGCTTATCATCCATAAAATAAGCTGTGGTGTATTTGAGAGTGATTTTCTCTTAACTACTTAACTTTTTAAATTTACTTAATTAAAGCAGCTTGTAAACAAGCTGTATTGAGAGCTTTTTGAACACAAAACAACACAATTAAGAAACTTAACACTTTAGAATTGTATATGACTTAAAACCTCAAATTTGCCAGATGTAAACTTGAAAGTGTTACAAAGCTGATAAAGTAAAAGTGGAAATGACTTTAAAAAGAGGAAAATAAGACTAAGTTAGATTTTGTGTGTGTTTACAAGAATTAAAGAAATAACTCAAAACTAGATTACTGGTTGCCTCAAAGGCTTACACAAAAGGCTCTTATTTATAGCCGAAGTCTTCTTCTCTTCGACTTCCACTTGTGCTTCTTCTGTGTTTCTTTGTAGAGACAAAAACCAAGTGTGTTTGTTGTGTGAGGTGATTCTAAAACAAATCCCAGCCTTCAATTTCTTTTGTGCTTCTTTGGAGTCAATCATAGCCATCGAAAATACTTGGGAATGGTGAGGGATTGCCAACATGGCACTTATACAGCTGGGGGGGTTGATAGAGGAGTGGTTGAAATGATTTATCTAGGGTGTTGAGTGTTTTGCAGGGAGAAGGTATGGGAAGACATCCCTATTCTGTACCTGGGTTTTGTTGGGCGGGAAAGATGGAGTTTGGGAAGGTTGGCAGCTTTGGCCCCTCAACTCTTATAACCTTATTGCAAAACTTCGCCCGGTTTGCAATTTCGACCCTTGTCTTTTTCTTTTGTAATACAACTTGAGGTTTGGCAGTTTTAGTCCCTCAAGTTGTATTTTCTTCATGTGGCTGACTTTTGACTTTGACTGACTTTGGCTTCGGATTGACTTTGTCTTTTCCATCCCGTGCTTGGTTTGGTCGTTTTTGGCTTTCTTTTTGAATATCCGTTCCTGCACAATTCAAATGCAAAACATACAAATACAATGTATCTTTGGTACGTTTTTAGTCTTTTAAGTCTGTTTTTAATGGAAAATGGTATGTGTAATTAAGCACATACCAGTATACTTGCCCGAATATGTTCCTAGTTAACGGGTAATTCTTGTCTTATAAATTTAAAGCTAAGTGTGAACACATCAAGTTTTTGGCGCCGTTGTTGGGGATTTGCGTTTTTATTCGTGTGTTTGTTGAATTGATTGCTTGTTTGCTCATTTGTTTAAATGCTATAATGAATGTACTCTTGAGTGATTGTTTCTTTGCTCTTATTTGATTGCTCTTGCTTGCTTTCTTTTTTGCTCATGATGTTTACTTGAATGCTTGTCTTTCATTTTCTTAAAATCTCTCATTTCTCATATATACTTAAATGATCTTGGCATTAAAATCAAGTTTTTTGTGTTAGGATTTCATTTCATGTATTCTAAAAATTCTCATTTCAATGTTTGCTTCCTAGTGTGCTCGACAGGTCCTTGCGAATAAACCACCAAACATGACCAGGATAATCCAACAAAATGATTGGCCACTCCAACCGAACGGCTGGACCACCCAAACCACTCCAACCACTCGGTATGATCCCAAAAAAATAGTTTGCATTTTTCTTGTTTCGTGAGTTTTGTTTCTACATGTTTCTGTGATCTTTTACATTTTTTTGTGATTTTGTTTCGTATTGATCTTGCCTAGATTAATTTAGCATTACCTTTGAATAAGATTGTCTTGTCTTAGTTTGTCTTGTTTTAATTTGTCTTGTTTTATGTTACGTGATTAATTGTGATTGTTACGCTCATGTCCTTGTTAGTTTTATGAGTTTATGTTCTTATTGTTCCTAGTTTATTTATATGTGTTTAAATTTGTTTTGTGGAAAACTAGAAGGGGGTGAATAGTTTTAGCATTTTTAACGTTTTAAAATACTTATTTCAAAACTTTTAAATCCGATTTTACATGAGATCAATCAATCACATTATGAACAGAATAAATAATAATAGACAACAATAACATGGAAATATAAAATGTAAGACAATAGTAAAGAGTTAGAAAAATCAAATTACAACACGAAGATTTATAGTGGTTTGGTAACGAAGCTCCTCTTCTCCCTACTCCACTCCTTGAGTATCCGAATCGAGAGTTCACTTCACTATATCAACAAGCTCCCTTTAGGCGGAGAAAAACGTACAACACGCTTACACCAATTTCTAACACTATGCTAAATGTCGAGTTCTAATATAGTTAGAACTAATCGCTCACTCACAAGTGTATTTTCAGGACTAAAATACTAACCGAATCACTCATGTATTTTCATGACTGAAATACTAACCGGATCTAACAACTAAACAAGATTTGAGGTTATGTGGTTGATGTATAACAATATACAACTAGAATGTAACAAATGTTATGAATGCACAAACTACTCTATAACACTTCGTATCTTGAAGATTACGTGTGTTCTTCTCTTGCACTTGAATGGATGATTGGATCACTTATAAACAAGCTTAAACAAGTTAAATGATCAAAGAATAAAGGGATTAAGATGCTGATTTAGAACAGAGAAAAACGTATGCAAAGAGGTGAGAAATAAATAGGAAATAAGCCACTATTTATAGGCAAAGAGGAAACTGTCTGACACACCTAAAGGTCCGACGGTCCAATATATATAAAGGTATTGTCGCCCATTTAAGAGGACCGTCTAGTGTTGTCAAGACGCTCCCTTTTTGTCTTTTAGTTGTGAAACATTTATTTGGTTTAGGTGCTATCTATTTTGAGGGAGAAAACCATATTTTGAATGTTTGAGAAATTTTCAAATAGAACTTTTCTTTATAATACAAAAATAATTTTTCTAATTAATTTTGTAAAATTGTTTTGTTACATTTATAAAAATGTAAAGTGTAAGAACAAAATTTATTTCTTTGATCATCCATCAAATATAATATCTATTTGTTCATACCTTAAGTGATTTACGTCAAAATGGAAATTTATGACTAATGATTTCTTTACGTTTATTTTGACATAGAATGTTTTTACATTTTGTTATTTTCAAAACGTAGAGAAGTCGAAAAATATAAAGAACGTTTTTAGACATTATTTGTATTAACAATCTCCCTGATGTGTTTCGAAAGCTTTAAATTTATAAGACTGAAAATACCGATTTATTAGACGGAAACACACGGGTAAAAGTATAACCCACATATGTAGTATAATCTTTTAGGTAAGACCAGGTCGTTCCACGAGATTGGTAATTCTAAGTAAAGTCGGGCCGTATTACGAATAGTTATCTTATGGACTGTCACGATCTAAAGATAAGGATGAATTTCAAGATATAAAAGCAATGTTTATTTGGGAGACAAGGGTAAATAAGAACAAACTTGGAAAGATAACGAGTTCATGAATTTCAGGATAATCGATTGAAGAAACGGGTAGTTTACTTAAAAGATTGTCTATTTCTCATAATAAAAATTCCTTTCTGCCTATACTTTTAATTATAAAAAATGCTTTAAGTTTGATTCGCGTTTTGGAAACAATATATATAAACTTGCTCAACCAAGTTCGTTAGACATGAGGTTGAGCATTAAACCTTTTTATTCTTGGGTTAATGATCATTTAACTAGCCAATCCTCACAAGGCTAAGATCGAGTTATTCATAGACAAACAACTGGAAACCAAGCACGAAGTCAGAGTCTTTCGACCTATATCCAGACTAAGTGGTAATCAAATGATGATTAAAGATCCAAGTATAAAAACATCAAGTTCATATTTGTTAATTCCAAAAATCATTAATTTATCCAAGTTTGATTTATAATTCGCTCATGATTCCCAAACAAACATGATAGACTACTCCATAATCATGGAAACAAAATACATAACAAGCACAATAGATTAAGAAAATATTGTATTCAAAGGGATAAACGTGTTTATACCGAGTCCTCAAGCAAATTATATGGTTTCCTTACAAAAACTTTCTTGAATGAAACAATAGTAACCTGAAATTTCAACTAATAACAACTCTTCCACAACCTTCTTTGGCCTGAATTCCAACTTCTTGTATGATTATAACCTGGAAATGATGAAGATCCTAGGGACACTTCAACCTTTCCCAAAACTTTCCTCTAAAGAGAACTACTTGGATTTAGAGATAATAGAGTGAAATGAGATGGAATGAAATGGTTTGAGCCTCCAATTCATGCTCTATTTATAGTGTAGGTGAGTGCATCAGTTGTGGGATTTGGGGAAGTGAAAGGTGGCATAATCATTGCAATCATAATGATTTTGGAGTAACTGCAGGTTGAAGTGCGCCGCACTGAATAATTTGTGCACCGCACTTGGCATGGGAATTAAATTGCATTAACCCGCTTACAAGTACGCCGCACTTCTGGCGTTTTTCATTAAATCTTCTTTTCTAGATCCTTCTCTTGACGACCGTTAGTATATTTAACGGAATATCTTTGCGCTTTTAGTCCTTTTCGTCATTCTTGATCCTGAAACAATTATTACACCAACAAGCAACCAAACGTGCAATATTTCATGCGTTAACATATATATATTTCACACATTTTTGAGGTATATTTTATGTATATTTAGAGCGTTATCAAATTCTTCCATACTTAGCTTATTGCTTGCCCTCAAGCAATCAAAGCGAAAGCATTGCATTTTTATAAAACAAATTAATGATCACAAGCATATATAACATGACAAAGCAACTCACAAATTTTTTATAGATAAGTTTATTTTCACACTCGCTCAGTTTGGTGAAATAGATAGTACACGGAAGTCACTCATACGTACAATCATGAAATGTTCAAATTACCATAGGCTTGTACAAAAAACTAAACTTCACCGACATGGCGTAAGCACCAAACATCAACATCAAAAGAGGTAATTTATTTAGTTATATTAATTAATTTTTATAGTTGTTGAAAAAGGTTTATAATAAAATCATAATCCACCTTATCCGTAAATGCAACAAACATTTCTTTCACTTCATCACTTTCTTTTCTCTCTTTTTTTTGATTCAGAAAATTTTGGCTTATTTTTCCTTATTTCACTCTTACTTGGGGGAAACTTGCTTTCCCCACATACTTAGGATAAGCACACTACTTCAAACGAACTTAGAAGTTTTCAACCTTCGTACTTAATTATAATAGCGATACCAGCATTTACGTGCTTCAATTCGTACGGATAAAATTTTAGATAATTTAATTAACAACTTTTTGAACAAAATTATTGTATACTTATATTTATATTTTTATCACCTCTTAATCAGTTGAATGTTTATAACACGCGGACGTGTTCCTACTGCACACTCATATAATTTTAAATCGATACCAATGCTCCAGAAAAGGCGACAAACTACAAATACACAGTCGTAACGACGGATGAGACACTTGCAATTGCGTTCAAACCTTAACTCGAGAAAGCTAAAGATAAAAATTATCTTAGGTATCAAAGGTGGATATCCGAATTCTTAAGATCTAATCATCATAATTTTTCTTTTTGGGTGGTATAAGTATGCTAGTAATGTTATCAATCCAGAGTCAAATTTGCTTGTATGTGATCAATAAAATATTATTTTTCCAAAAAAAATTCTCAACCCCCTTTTTTTAGATAAGTTTTTACTTTTCCAGTTTATCTTTCCCCCATACTTAATATGAGCATTGTCCTTAATGTGAAATATTATAGAGAAAGATAAAATGAGAAAGTGAAATAATACTCCCTTATATATGATGAATTACTTGAATCTTCACTTCGCGTTATTTCGTCACGCGCCTTTCTTCGTTTCCTGTTATAAATATAAATACTACAAAGCACACACAAATAATAATATTCCAAATTAATTAATAGTAGAAAGTACGGAAATATTGTTTGAATGCCAACAGAGGCATTTTACAGACCATAGTAATAATAATAATGTTTTAGAGAAATTGTTTTAGAACATACGTGACCTAAAACATGCGGTCATACAACCAACTCGTGTCATCTTGACACTACTCATTATCATCTGGCTGTTGCTGCTGCTGCTGAGGAGGGTATTGCTGATAATACTGGTCATATTGCTGCTGATCATATCCAGGTGGGTTATAGGCTCCCTGCAGTGGAACACTATAAACCCCAGCCATGTGCTCAAATACCCCAGCATACATGTCCTAGTGATAAGATTGGCTATAAGACATCCTCTCAATCTCTCCCTGGCGTATCTTCATACTACCCATCCTCTCGTACAAATCCTGCATCGATGCTCTTGGAGGTCTAGGAATAACAACTCTCGGTACACCTGGCTTTGGAGCCTCAGGAATCAGCCTACCCTCAGAGTCGATCAACTCTCTAAGTGTAGTAGTATCCAAAGCTCTGCAATAGATTAGAGCACTCAAACTATTCAGAACCTCTTCAGACAGTAAATTCTTTCTCTTAGCAATCTTCATAATAAACTGTCCACAACAAATCATACTCTCTTTCTGACTACCAGCTTCTTTCCTCTTCATCCACCTTGATATCAACCAAGCAACATTCGCATACCCATTTTGGTTTCTAGCATCGAACATACTCAATAACGACAAATCATTTTTCTGTATTTTGTCATACCTAGTTGTTCTTTGACACAAGCCATAAGTGATCATTTTGTGTAACACCCTCAAAACTGGGTTCCGGATAATAGAAGCATGACTCCTTGACAAACTAAGATTTTCTTCTCGACTAATGCTCAACCAATACTCTTGAGCGTTGAAATGCTCATCACTACGCAAACCACCCTGAAAGTACACATCAAATCCTTCTTCCTCGATCTCCTCCGAGTTATACAATCCTAACCTCTTTTCAAACTCCAACAACGTCCAACTAAAAGCATGTCCACAAAGTCTAAACTTGATTATCTTTTTGGTTTTCAACTCGTCAGCAACACAAACTTCATCAAACTCGTAGGTAGAATAGAACTCATGGCAAAGTTCACTATAAATTTGCTCGTCAATGTTGAAAGCATTAGTCCATGCTTTTAAAGTATATATATCCTCATTTGTACCAGCCACACACAACTTGATCGTCAACATCTCATTAATCACCTCACCATAACCCATTTGATTCAATACGTTCCAATCCACAACACATGGCGAGTAAATGAGTCTCGGAAGTAATTGAGCAAGCCTAGTGTTGTATCGGCTCCTAGCAGCCTAGTTACACCTTTCCCAAAGCAAATACGGGTGATGGACACATGGAAGCATAGCTTCCTCTACCGTCTCGTATTGTCGGGAGCGTTTGGATCGTGATGATCCGGTTCACTGTCATGCGCTCCCATAGTCTACACATAAAAACAATTGAAAATAAAGTATATAATGATGTTAGAAAGCAATTAGTATCAATGGATGGGTTTTTGATAGGTTTTCATACGTTCTGTTTGCTTTTGGTCATATTTGTGCGACGCACTTCCTGGAAAATTTGCTAAGTGCGCTGGTTTTCTAATAAAACCGGCGTACTTCCTGGGCTGGTTAAAATAATTTTGAATTTTTCTTATGATTTTCAACAAATAATTTTAAAATAAATACATATTTATGAACAGTAATTTTCAGATTCATAAAGATTTTAACATGCATTCGATTAACAACTCTTGTATATCATTATTCTAAGGATAATCATACATAATAAGCATAGATTTTGAATTTCCCTAATCTAATTATAAATAACCCTAATGAGCAAGAAATTGAACAAATCAACAAGATATAAGTTAGAGAATAAAATTAACATACCCTCGGCATGATTAAAGACTTAATGGATTGATGTTTTGAAATTTTTCTTCGAGTTTGGTGCAAGACCCGACAGTTTTGTGTTTTGTGTGGGTTTTTATAAAGTGCGAAATCTTGTTTTATAAGTTTTTAAGATGAAACAGTCACAAAGTGCTGCGCACTTCATAGAATTGCGGCGTACATGCCCTTTTTTATAAGAATTATATATATATATATATATATATATATATATATATATATATATATATATAGAATATATAAAATATAGTATATATATATATAAACCAAACTAACCCTTGTAACTTTTAAATAACTTAAATGCAAATATGATAATAAACATAATTTTTATTTCAATCCACCATACCGACTCTTTTAATATTAACATTTTCGGACTAATGTCCGTACATCAAATGTCTTCCATTATGGATTTATGCAATTGACTTTATTTGACTCAACATTAAAAAGAAAAAAAATGAGAGTATATAGTTACTCCTTTATTCTTGAAACTAGTTGGGTGACATGATGGCACTCAACTTGTGGTACTTAGACAACCTTCTGCTTGTTTTCTTTGTCACAAATCCTTGGTCATAAATATTTTCATAAGGGTCGGTCAATCTGATCTCGACATGCCACTGCCCATCACCGTCCTCATTCTTGTTAAAACACCTAGTGTAATTGGGTTTCCAATCAACATGCTGTAATGGTACTGGCAACGATCCAAGAAAACTAACTACTTTCTTCCAAACACACACCTTTCTAAACGGGTTCAGGACTGCCTGCAATGCTAGAGATCGATCCATGGGATCGTTACAGTTTAAGTACTGAACAGGTTTTGGTCCGTATATCGGTGCTCCAAATTTGTTTCTTTGAATAGCATACTCCTCTTCGTCGTCACTATCACTTTCTGTAGTGTCCAAACTAGTCTTAGCTACATGAAACGTTTGATGACAAAGTCCATCAAAGGTAGATGTGATCCTTTCTATTGTGTTCAGAATGCTTCCACAAGTGTACAAAAATCCTCTCCCAACGATTATAGGTGTGTCTCTTTCAATCTGCATATCTTAAATGAGAAATTTTTCTATGATGGTAGTTACTCCTACCTGGCACAGGACATCCTTCATAAGCCCCATAGGCTCCGCCTTTGAATGGTTCAACATCGTAAATTCCTTTGTTTACATTTTTTAACTCCTCTCTGCCTAGTTCCTTGTAAATACGGTATGGCATAACATTGATATCGGAACCAGTGTCTGCCAATGCATTGAGGTTGATCTTACCTTCCAACCGGATTGGTATCATGAATGCTCCATGGTCCTCCTTTTCTATTAGTGCCTCTCATTTGATCCTGGTTATAGCTTTTTCCTCCTCTTTCTTCATCTCTCCATCTAGTTTCATATTATCTAAACAAATCCCATCAAGTATATTTTTATACTTGTCATTGTATGCCATAGTTTCGATAACTGGTCTTTCTTCTTCTAGTAGAGAATATCTTCTGCAAATATCGATGACCAGTGCCTCTCTTTAAGCTTCTTCCTGAGTTAACAGTTTTCCAGTAGACAATGATGGTCCCATATCAGAATAGATTAACTGGTATTTCTCTAGCTACTTCCTCTTTTTCCTACTTCTCTTCCCCATTTTGCATACGAATGGCGGGATTTCAACTCCTTTAATATCTAGAATATCTCCAAAGTCAAGATCATCTAACAAGAGATCCCAGTCATCACCAATCTTTTCTTCTTCTCTAGCACTATCCAAGAATGGATCGAGTTTGGGGTATATTGTAATAGTTTTATTCTTACAGTCAGCAATTCCCTTGGTTAGACGCATAAATGATCTTCCCAAAACTACTCCTGGTTCGACGTTGTCCTCTTCGGGATTGATTATGAACTTAACAAAATAAATCTCTCCTCTCAATGCAACGATCAACTCCTTTTTAACCACTTTATTTCCACGTTTCACCTCATGATCTAGACATAATTTCACAGCAAATTCATTTGAGATCATGTTTTCTACTTCCATTCCAAAGGTTTCTCTACCGTCATAAGCCCTAATCCATTGATGAATACAATGTTTGCCACATATCTATTCGCTAAATTCCTACTCAGTATCCATTTTATGAAAGATTAGCGTCTTCAATTCCTTTTTACCTCCATTATTGGTTGTATCATGATATTCGGGAGAATTCCAATCTCCATGACCTTTAGCTTTTCACTTGATATCTCAATTACATTTTCTCCTAGGCAAGTTTTTCTAACACTCGAATTGGGATCCATAACTTTTATAGAACAACATAAAAATAGAACAACCGTTAGTTGGTTAGTTAAAACATGTAATAACACTTTTTTACACTTACATAATATTAATAAGCAGATAGCAATTAATAAACGAAATAATTTGTCTACGAAATTTAAAATATATGCATTTGTCCAGGTAGCAAAGTGCGTCGCACTTTAAAGTAAGTGCGACGTACTTTCTGAAAATTTTCAAATTTTTTATGCTTTTCCAGGATAACCGACGCTTAGAAGTAAGTGCGTCGTACTTTTAATATTTTCAGTTTCAAAATTTTAAAACGTTTTATTTTTATAACTTTATAATTAGTTTTGTTATTACCCTTGATGTATTTATTAAAGATGTCAGTTAACATGCCATTAAACACATATATAATCACATAGCAATGATTGAGGTCATAAAATTTGGTTTTAATTTCTATTAAATTTTTATTTTCACTTTTTAAATAAGCAAACTCAGACAGGTAACAATTAGCAAATAAGAAAAATACATAAACACTCATAGATTTAAACAAGCAAGACATAAAACAATATTTTTTAAATTTTTAAATTTTAGAATATAAATTATGTGAATGCAAGAACTCAACAAATAAGCACACGAGGAAAAAGATCCACATGTTTTCAATGTTGATTTTACAGTTTGAAAATGGGTTTTTGGTTTTGGTTTTTGATTTTCTCTTTGAAAACTGATTCTGTTTTGCAAAAAATGCAGGAAGTGCGTCGTACTTGGTGTAAGTACGGTGTACTTTCTGAAATTGCAGAAAAACCAGCGCACAAAATGATTGTGCGGCGCACTTTCTGTAGGAAAACGAATTTTTGGGTCAGTTTACCAGAAAACTGTATGGCGATTTTGAAAATTTGGTTTTGTAAAACAGCAATGACTTAACTTAGAATGATTTCAATCCCCGACATTGGCGCCAAATTTTTTTGATGTGTTTCGAAAGCTTTAAATTTATAAGACTGAAAATACCGATTTATTAGACAGAAATACACGGGTAAAAGTATAACCCACGTATGTAGTATAATCTTTTAGGTAAGACAGGTCGTTCAACAGGATTGGTAATTCTAAGTAAAGTCAGGGTGTTTTACGAATGGTTATCTTATAGACTGTCACGATCTAAAGATAAGGGTGAATTTCAAGATATAAAAGTAATGTTTATTTGGGAGACAAAGGTAAATAAGAACAAACTTTGGAAGATAATGAGTTCATGAATTTCAGCAAAATCGATTAAAGAAACGGGAAGTTTACTTAAAAGAATGTCTATTTCTCATAATAAAAATCCTTTTGGCCTTGACTTTTAATTATGAAAAAAGCTTTAAGTTTGATTCGCATTTTAGAAATAATAAATATAAACTTGCTCAACCAAGTTCATTAGACACGAGGTTGAGCATTAAACCTTTTTATTCTTGGGCTAATGATCATTTAACTAGCCAATTCTCACAAGGCTAAGATCAAGTTGTTCATACACAAACAACTGGAAACCAAGCACGAAGTTAAAGTCTTTCGACCTATATCCGGACTAAATGGTGATCAAATGATGATTAAAGATCCAAGTATAAAAACATCAAGTTCATATTTGTTAATTCCAAAAATCATAAATTTATCCAAGTTTGATCCATAATTCCCTCATGATTCCCAAACAAACATGATAGACTACTCCATAATCATGGAAACAAAACACATAACAAGCACAATAGATTCAGAAAATATTGTATTCAAAGGGATAAACGTGTTTATACCGATTCCTCAAGCAAATTATATGGTTTCCTTACAAGAACTTTCTTGAATGAAACAATAGTAACTTGGAATTTCAACTAATAACAACTCTTCCACAACCTTCTTTGACCTAAATTCCAAATTCTTGTATGATCATAACCTAGAAATGATAAAGATCCTAGGGACACTTCAACCTTTCCCAAAACTTTCTTCTAAAGATAACTACTTGGATTTGGAGATAATAGAGTGAAATGAGATGGAATGAGATGGTTTGAGCCTCTAATTCGTGCTCTATTTATAGTGTAGGTGAGTGCATCAGTTATGGGATTTGGGGGAGTGAAAGGTTGCATAATCATTGCAATCATAATAATTTGGGAGTAACTGCAGGTTGAAGTGCGCCGCACTGAGTAATTTGTGCGCCGCACTTGGCTTGGGAACTAAATCGCATTTTGTTTTTTCATTAACTCTTCTCTTTAGATCTTCTCTTGACGACCGTTAGTAATTTAATAGTATATCTTTGCCCTTTAGTCCTTCATCATTCTTGGTCATGAAATAATTATTACACAATAAAGCAACCAAAAGTGCATATTCATGCGGTTAACATATATATTTACACATTTTCAATTTGATATTTATGTTAATTTTGGGGCGTTTCATTGACTCTTTGATGATTATAAAATATAAATTCATTATATTTAAAATTATAATTAAATAAGTTTTTAGTGAGTTTAGTCTCGTTTTCTCCCTTTTTGTAGAATCAAAAAGTGTGTCGTCGTCGTGGAAAATAAAAATTTGACGATGCGAATACTCCCCTTTGATGCGTGCTTCCCCTTGTTGAGGACACCAAGGAAATGAGCTATGGTTACGTGCTATAAAAACTAGTTAGAGTACAAGTGCAATATATTTAACTAGTAGCAAATTCACCACCAAAAATATATAATAAAGTGGCTAACAATACAAGCCAAAATAAAAAAGATAAACCAACCAATAAGTAAGCCAACCATAAAAATAGATAAACTAATATAAGTAAGTCAACCATAAAAATAAGCTAACCAATCATCACAACCAATGATATAATAAAAGCCCATTCGTTAAACATAAATAAAGATCATACTAGAATGTATGATAATACATGACTAACTTTAAAAAAAATACTACAATCCTAAATAATTTAAAGTCCATAGAATTTGCTTGAACAAAAGGGTTGAATTAGATTTATTTAAAATGGTAAACTAAACATACAAGATGTTTAGTTTGGTGGTGGAGAGTTTGTTGCGGAAGGTGGTGTGATGTGTTGTTCAATGTAGGAGAACATGAAATAGAGCTCATCCCTCAAAGCAAAGATGAGATTCCGGTTGTGTAGGCAACACAAGCAATTGGCTCCATGAAGATCAACTAAGTTTAAGTGAGTGTGATAGCCTATGATGGGAGATGGTGGTGATAGAGTAACAAAAGCAAAGTCCAAATGACTTATGGGTGAGAGTGATATGGTGATATCCATAGTTTGGTAACTTTGAGTTTGTAGAGGTGGTGGATGAGCAACCCTTAAAGGGGTATCCATAAGATCCTTAAGATATGGATTGATGGGGTGAGAGGAGTAGAAGGTGAGGAGTTAGGTCTTGATGGAATGGAAGATGATGATGATGAGGTTCCTTTAGTAGAAGGTGTCTTAAGTGGAGCATTTGGTGGAGTTAGAGAGTTAGGCTTACTAGTAGGTGGCAGTGTTTTAACATCAACATCTTAAGTGAGGTCAATAAAGAGTGTTTCTTCCATATTGGTTTGACGGTAAATTCTAGGTTTCTTGGAAGGGTTTATGGAAGAAGTTTGAGAGGATGCCATGAATGAGTTGAGGTTGAAGATGATCAAGGGTGTATGTAAAATAAAGAAGATGAAGGGCTTCTTATAAGCAAATGTGGTGGATGATGTTGAGTATATGTTAGTGTTTTATCCTATGGTTTAAAAGAATAATTATGAAAAATGGTAAAGGTTAGCTAAAAATGTGGAGAAAGTGGTCAAAAAGACAAAAAGGAAACAGTGAAATTCATTAAAACAGGAGACGATCCCTTTAGTTAGGCGACAATCCCATATATATAAGGGACCCTCCTATTTTTAAGGGGGTCATCACTTGTTTCAAGCGAATTTTACTATTCTTTGTATTAGCCAATGGTCCATAAGGTGAAAAGGTGGTGTTTAGGGGAGTTGTTTGCTGCAAATCCTAGTACCTTAAACCACTCAAGAATCATTTCTAAATTCCTAAATATGGATAAATACTAGGAAAGATATTCATGCAAGTAAGCATATAATAATAAGCATAATTAAGCTACTTACATATGCATGTAAATACATAGAAAAATAAGCATGCAATAAGTCATCATAAAGATGTAAATTAACATCCATAAACATTAAAATCTTACATAAGCAGGCAAATTTCACATAGATAATTTAAGTAGTGGATAAATTCTCAAGTTTTTCCTTGTTGATACTTTCATTCATCCCTCTCATCATCACTTGGCGATTCAAAATCAATATGAAAGTGATCATCATAGTGTCCCATTAGTGCCATGACATGAGTACAAAGTCGATATTTGGAACTTTGAAGGTGCGGATGGATTGACATGACAAAATGAAAGAGACGAGTCAACAACATGTCATATGAGATTGGTGTGTTAGATTGATAATTGACGTTTAAAATTCGCTTAGCGCCAAAAAAGTGAGGTTGTATGGTTGTTTGATGAGAATGCAATAGAGCATATGACATGAAGATGCCGAAGGATAATCGTAGTTTTGTCCTGGACTTGAGACATTTTGTTGAATGATTTCTTTCCAAAATCTTAAGTTTAGGAAAAGTTCAAGTTTGTGAATTTTGTTGAATACATGATGTTTGACTTTTCTATTATTAGTTTTGATATAAGTGCTGTTTTCATTTGGTGTAGGAATGTAAGTGTGGTAGGGACCTTCTTCTTCTTGATTGACTGTGAGAGACTCAGAAGAACATTCTTCCGTGTAGAAGCACATTGCCCATTACACGGTATACCGAGGATGTTCGCAAAATGTTCAAGAGTAAGAGTGACTTGTTGATTTAATATCCAAAATTGGATAAAAAGAGTTTGATCCTCATTTCTTATGAGGTTGACTCGAGAATAGAATTCCAATATGAATCTAGGAGTAATAGGCTCGTTAATGTTATACAAACAGTCAAGGTTTATTGTTTAAAACATGGTTTTGATGTGATCTTGTTTAATATATGATGGATGAACAACTCGTCCCTCGTGAATGTTTCTAGACTCTAGATTTTTAAAGACATTTATGAGATGTTTAGGGATAGAATTTTTGTTTGATATTATGGGAATATAGTTTTTGGTTTCTCAAAGTTTAGCTTGAAGTATTCAGGACATATTGATACATTTACTGATTGAAATGTTGTTATGTGTGCAATTCAACCAAAATTAGACCTTGAATTCGAGTTTTGATGGTGGATTTTAGTGGGTTTTGTGTTTTGGTTCATGACAGCAGTAGGGAAAAAGAGAAGGGGTGTTTGTTTTGTTGAATAAAAATAAAAAGGGATAAACTGGTTTTTTAGTCCCACGGTCCCTTAAATATAAGGGGATCGTTCGCTGTTGTTGCATTTCTGATCCAGTTTTTGAAAAAAAAATCGCAAAGGAGTGATATTTTAATTTGCATTTTGCGCATTAAAATTACTTAAATATTTCGGATGAAATAATTAAGTTGTCAAGTGATAATTGAGTGGATTTAATTTTAATGAGACTATAAGAACACATTCATCGAACAAGTAGATTCAATATGTCGTTAATTTTATAAGTGTGACTTATAAAACGAACTCATATTCTTATCATCTTGGAATATGACATAAGTATTTTCAGGTTCAATTGAGTGTGATTTAGCATGTAGATATGGAAAGTGTCTCAGGTCACAAATATTTTTTAGTCATTTGATGCTTCCATTGATCTAGATCAATACTTAGTCCTATTTCATGTTTTTGCTCAAAAATGGTAATCGGAATGAATTATGATGTTAACAATATTTTGATTAATGAATTAACATCATACTCAAAAACCACTTAACCATAATGTTCACTCATTTTAAAAGAAAGAAAACTAATCTTTTTATAAGATGTGTGATGAGGTGTCATTTTATACACTATTTCGGGGTCATTTAACCCCCTAAATCATGCAAATATGCCCAGATTATGTGCTTAATCATTTGTTTTCAGGTTTTTAGCACTTGGATGGCATTTGGAAGAAATACACGTGACTTGGGCTCATTTGAAGAAGAAACGGACAAGAATACAGACCTACACCAAATCTCTTGAAGATTTGTACATAGAGCGCGTGTAGATGGCATCGCAGGCATAAAGCGACGGCGTCGCAATCTATCTGGTGACAGCGTCAGGAAAATGACGACGGCGTCAAGACGTGGCCGACTTAAAAGAGGATCTAGAATCATCTACGTGGCGATGGCGTCAGGACTTCAAAGCGACGCAGTCCGACTTAAAAGAGGATCTAGAATCATCTACGTGGCGATGGAGTCAGGACTTTAAAGCGACGCCATTGCTGCGAGTTTTCTATATATATTAAACAGAAATTAGGGTTTTAAGTGTGTAACTTTGTATAATTTTAGGGAGACGAACCCTAGTCATTCTAG
>BQNB010094530.1:0-26093 GCA_026074375.1 Tanacetum coccineum
AGTTTTAGGTTGAGTAGCTATAAGGTTTTAGTGTTTAAGCTTTTAAAGTAGATTTTAAGTGTGCTTCATTTTGGACAGTTCAGGATAACTAGTGTTTGGGATAAGACATATTTGACTATTAAAGTCAACTTAACCTTGTCAAAACACTTTACATAGCTGAGTTTTATAAAGTTATCAAGGTTTAAAAAGGTTTTAAAAGTTAGATTGTAGAATTTAGAGATTTAGAGTTTAAAAAGTCCTTCCTAGCACCAGGACAGTTTTAGGAATAAGTAGATTTTGTAGTTAGTTGTTTCACAAGAGTTCTAGTATTCAAGCTTGGTTAGTGAAGTTTTAGATAGATAAAGTGAGTTAGTTAATGAACTCTAACCTTAGGAATTTAACCTGCATCTATGGTTCTTGCCAAGTATATCAGCAATAATAGTTAAATCTGTTGTTGCTTATATACTTTTCTAACCACTTTTTAGAATTTGAAATTAGGAAATAGAATTTAGATTTAAGCAAGATTATAGTACTCCATTAGTCCTATAAAAGTCAACTTTTAAGTTTCAATATTAAGCTTTTAAACTAGCTTAATTTTTCCTGCACAAGTAGTATAGTAGCAATTTAGATAATTAGCTTATTCTTTTTAGATTCCTCTTTTCTAGTAATCATTTTCAAAAACCTTTTATCTAGGTTTATTCAAAATGCATAGGATAGCTTATTTTTAAATTTTCAGTTTCTAAGATTTAGGTTTGAGCTTTTTAGCTTATAAGGAAAAGCTTAATTTCAGTAATAAGTTTGAACTTTAGCTGTTTTAGATCAAATTTCTCATTAAATTTGTTAACTTGTAGCTTATTCCTTTTTAGAAACACTTAGTACACCTTTTAAGCTTTTCATAACATCTTTTAGTTTTATCTTTCATTTAGAAATAAGCAATTTATAAGCAAAAGTTGGAAAAAGTCAGTTAGGCCTTAGTTTCTGCAATACAGAACAAAAAGCTAAGTTTTTAGCTTATTCAGTCGTTAAAAGTTACAAGTGCCTTTGTTAAAGTTGTAGAGAATAAGCTCAAGTATAACTTTGTAGTTTTAAGTTTTAGCTCATTCTCACTTTTTAAATAAGCCAAAAATAAGCCATACCGTAGGGTCTGTTTTGTATATATTTCATAGTTCAAGGTTATCTGTTTTAACTAGAGTGTAAATTCTAGACAGTTACCCCGCTTACCCTTTACTTTCAATAGTTACATTTTCTACCCTGTCTTTTTAGAATAATAAAATAGATTTTATATTTTTAAAACTAGTTTATTAAAATTAGGGTTTTAGACTTTAATTAGTCAAATTAGGGTTCAATTAGGTTGTAAAATTTGGGCATTTTTGTTCCATTTGATTTCTGCACCTTTTTAGTATATAAAAACCATTTTTCCTTATTTTTCCAGTTTAGTTTGTAATTTCTAGGAATTAAAATAGATTTTAGGTAACTACTTTTTCTTAAATAAATCATAGAAATTAGAAAAATAGTTGAAATTTTTTAATTCTTTTTGAGATAATTTTCTTTTCAATTCTAGTATTTTTGAAAAATAAAAGTAGAATTTTAGTGATAATTTTTAGAAAAAGTTTATTTTTAGTAATTCATTTTTCTTTAAAAATTCATAAAAAATTCAAAAATAGTTAAAAAATTCTAATTCTTTTTCCTAAAATTTTCTTTTTAAATTTGTGATTTTTAGGTATAAAATTTGTTAATAGAAGTGCTTTAGATTTTAAATTCTTGTTTTAGCTCACGTTTTTAATTCACATTTGTTAATTTTTCGTGCTAGTTAATTGATTTTAGTTTCTTTAATCGTTTCTATAGTTTAATTGTGCTATTAAATTTGTAGTATAATTCAAAAGCCAAAAATCTTTTAACCATTCTTAACTCGAATCCGAATTATCACCAAATCTCAATTCACGACTTCTTCGAGGAATTTACGACCCGTGTATTAATTACTTTCCTAAGTGATTAATTACTTACGGTATCTTGGTTAGTGAAAGTTTGCACTATAGAGATATATACTATACTTATCACACGAAACCAATTTTGGCGCCGTTGCCGGGGAAGACGTGAACGATTTTTGAGGATATTCGTTGAAGTAAAGTCGAGAAGATCCTTTCCACCGGGAAAGTTACATTCTTGTTATATAATCAAAAACATAAAAAAAAAATTTAAAAACTATAAAAAGTAAAAAATATATATTTTTTTCTTTTTACTATAAATAAAAGTTAAATAATAAGAAGCAATTGAAAACATATAAAAAAAAACTTTCCTTTAAAAAAGAATCAACAATAATATAATACTCTTAAATGAGTATTATCATAATATCATCGCAACAAAAGATCAAAACACTCCCATTTTTGACACTCGCTAGGTACGGCTCACCTCTAGTTGGCTTATTCATTAAAGAGAGTAGGCAGGCCGGGTCTTCGGATCGCCTCAAGGGACAAGGGTTATTCTAAAAGAGCCTCGCTCTTTCCCTTTTCTCCGCTCTTAATATAATATAACATATATATAATAAGATAAATATATATATATATATATATAGCAGTGAACCTAACCGTTATAGTGTAGTAAAGTAAGTCTGCTGAATTTTGATCTTTTCCTACTAGGAATAGTGAGGTAGATCGAATTACTATGTCGCATGAAATCTAAAGGTTTGTGGATTCTTTTTGGTATTTTAATATTTGAGAAAGCAAGTAAATCTTGGGTTTTGAAGGGACGTTTTGATTAAGCTAATAACTACTCATAATTATAAATTAAATAAGCTAGAAAACAATGATAAAGAGAAGTGCATTTACTCAGATGAAATTCTCCCTAATCTTGTATATGTATCGTGCTTAACTAGTTAGATACATTTTTAATGGTGGTTTGAAACTAATATGGCTTGGTTAAGCGTTCACATCCCCCCGTCCTTCTATACCTATGGCCAATATCTATGAGGTTGCTCAATCAAACATGAACATAAGCATCAAGCATTAAGACTACCACTATTATACATAAGTCGACCTATGTGACCTTAGATTGCAAGGTATCACTAATTAGCCTAGAGGTTGCTCTTTTGACTAACTAACACACACTTATACACAAATCGCCAATTAACTTATCCATGCTTAGGTTGCTAGGTCGCGTCTCTTAAGGGTCTTTAGGTTGCTAAATGACCAAGAATAAACCGAATACACGTTAAGGTTACCTAATCATGCAAACTAGTATATTACAAATCAATCAATCGATTATAGTATGTAAACGTATAGATCTTCGATCAAAAAAGCATAATAAACATCAATAATCATCAACTAACATAAATACACAATCAATCTTAGGGTTTATAACATCTAAGCAAATACTAGATGAATTAACCAAGCATACTTAATAAGGAATAATAACAATAAGAATTGAGGACATAATTAAGATATAATCAATAATCAAACCATTACAAGATGTTTATAGATTGAATAAGACCTTCTAAGTTGCTGGAAAAAACACCTACCCAAACACTAGGATGGGACTTAGGGTTTGGGGCCTTAAAAAACGAAGTTATGAGGTTATATTTATAGGAAAAGTTGAGTTGGTGCATTCTGACGCCGTCTGGATTTCTTATTGATGCCCTTACTACGGCATGATCCCCAAGTTGTAGATTTTCCCGTTGCGATCGCGTGGGCAGTTGAATCATCAAAATTTAAGTTCGTATGAAAGAGTTATGATCAAAACAATATTTGATACTTCGCGCGCAAGTGGAATGGTCATCTTTATCTTATGACGCCGTCACAACAAACCGTGACGCCATCGCTCTTCACTCTTGACGACATCATATGCAAATCTCGACGCCGTCTCCACGCACTATGAAACTAAAGCTTGATCAAAATCTTAAGAGGTGCATTCTTGTCCCGTTCTTCCCAAATTGTGTCCAAATCATGTACTTTTCATCCAAGTGCTCCCAAAATGCTAAAATCACAAAAATAAAGGATTTAGGGCATATTTAGAGTATATTAGCATAATTTTGGGGGTTAAATGACCTCAAAAAAGTGTATAAAATGACACCTCATCAATAGATTTCCAGCATATACCTTCCTGTTGCTTGGCTTGGCAGCGTGTGCCCTAATCAACTTATGTCCTTTGTTTTGTTGCTGGCTAGAACTTCCATTGTGGTCACCTTCCCATTTCCTCTTGTTGCTAGCATCTTTTGTCACCTTGGCTTCCTGATGTTCGACCTGATTCTTTGAGTTACGAGTCACGCGAGTCTTTGCCTCGTAGATCGCAATAGTCTCAATAGCACAAACAACTCGCTAAGCTATAATCTGCTCAATCTTTGCGAAGCTCAATCCTTGATTTATAGTTGTCATTATACTTCAAAATCATATGAAATATAATATATAATAAGATTTCATCCAAAGTAAAATCGCGACACGCAATGAGCACAACATATATATGAGATAGAATCACGGTAAACAGGGACATAAGATAAAAGCAACCATGGCATTAATAAATCAACATCACAAATAGCATAATCATAACCGACATCATAGGTTAATACTTAATATATTATTTTACATGAATAAAAGAGTACAAGTTTCTCATTAACACTACTAACCGAGTACTACTCAAGTTTAGTAGGCTATAATACAAAAGAAGCTACAAATGACACTAATCTATCTGTCTATGGACCAAGGTGCCTCTCAATCTCCCAGAAACTAGCCTCTATGTCATTCGATCGACTCCGTAGCTCAGCCATCTCAAGCCTGTCAGTCCTATGGGACTCTATCAAATCTCTAATATTCATCTGAGCACTCCCAGTGATGCTTGTAGTACCTCGGTTCGCTGCTCTGCAGCCTCAGCCCTAGCACGCAGTGCCTCAACCTCATGCCCTATCGTCGCAACCCTCTAAATGTGAACTCCATCTCCAGTATGCCTATCATTGCTCCGTTCAAGACGAGTCTTTGCATACTCGGCTTGACTACGCAACTTTAATATCTCAAGTCTGTCGGTCACCCAAAAATCTCGTAACTCTGAGACCTCCTGCTCAGCATACACTGCTCGAAGCTGTAACCGTGTGATCTTGCCTCTAGCAATCCTCAACGAGTCTTAAGTAACCACATCATGCTATTCTAATGACTCAACTCTATCATGGAGAGTCACGGTTTCCTGCTCGCTAGATGTCAATCTAGCCCGAAGGGTCTCTACGTCATCCCCTACTGACTCAATACGCTCTGGTAGTACTTTTGATGGTGGTAGTGGTACTGCTAGTGGTGGTAGTGGTACTGCTAGTGGTGGCAGTGGTACTGCTAGTGGTGGTAGTGGTACTGCTAGTGGTGGTACTAGTGAAGGCGATCTAGATCTCTTTTGAGATGAGGATGGTAAAAGTGATGGTGGTGGTGAAAATGATGATGGCAAGAGTGATGGTGGTAGTAAAGATGATGATGGAAAGAGTGATGGTGGTGGTGGGTGAACAACTAATGTCAAAGTAGTCTGAATGGGGAGTGGCTCGGCGGTCTCGGTCAGATCCTCGTCTGATAAGTCATCCCCTGAAGGGTCGGAGTCTAGGTTTGAATCTGGTGAGTAATTTGGCGAAACCGGTACATAGTCCGGTGATGGTGGTGCAGGTCTAACAGGTAAGGTAGTGACCTCATCATCCGAATCAGACAAGATGATAAATAGAATGAGTACTCTAGCACGTGGTGTAACAAAAGGATGAGGTGTGGTCATAGTGTTGTGACAATCAAGGTTTTATATAAATAAAATTTTCACATAAGGCAAATGTAAAATGTACGTAAGAGAAAATAAACGCAACTATAGGTCATGTAAGCAAGTAGTGTGTATGCACATAAATTTTTTTTTATGTGATGCAATGTCTATGAAATGGTTATAGTTTAGGTAAGATATGCAACCTAGTTCTCTATAACCTGGCTATGATACCAATCTGTAACACCCCGAAATATATGGCAGTAGAATAGCTAACCAAGGGTGTTACTTCATAATACACAAGCTCAAGATGTAAGAGAACGACCTTTATATGAGTCGTTTAAAAGGTATCCTTGTTGATACATTTAGAAATAAATAAGTTTTAACAAGTGGTCCCATGAGTTTGCATCACGAGAAAATCATAATTTTTAATACAACGTGGACGGTTTATTTCAAGAGGAAATCTATGAAAATAGTCATGATGCATGCAGACTCCAATGCACTTCATATATATCCATACGAGTTATACCTGAGAAATACATGCTTAAAAATGTCAACATAAAGTTGGTAAGTTCATAGGTTTAACTTTATAAAAAGAGTGGATCGCAAGGTTCGGCAAGGCATGGCTATTGTATGAATACAACGCCTTAAAATGTAATTACGACTGCACTAAGCTCATAACACCAAATCTACAACACCGTTTGCATGTAAATTAATACACGAATAAAAATACCCAGTTAGGTGTTCAACCTAAAACACCCAGAATCCGACATGGTATACGGCTGTTAGTTTGGTCATCCAAAACTAGTAAGCGCTTAACTTACCCGAACGGGGATGTCCCTCCTAATAAATCTATTTATAACACTCGCGCGTACAAAATGTATTTAACGGTTCATGATAATCGGGCAACATGGGTTATTGCTACTTAGGCTAATTCATGATTATTTAAAATATAATTGCGATCAGAGTAAAAACGAGCAATGTATCCCACCCCGAAATTTATAAAATATTGTAAAATAAGTTAAAGCTGGGCTATAAACTCACCTTAAATAAAAGTGTCGGTTTTGAGAAAATCAATCAAAGGGAAATGTCATAATAAGTTCCGGATGCAACCTAGTTAAATATGGCTCGACTTAGAATTATTCAAGTGAAATGAAATGATCCAATATATTTTTATAACATTATATCACCACCTAATAGTTTGCGTTTTAGTTTTATAAGTCAAAATAACGTTTACGTCTAATTCACCATTTTTATCCGACATCATACACTTTAATATTATTTTTAAGTACCCAATATAATAAATCTTATCTCGCTCACTAAATAATATTTTTGAAAGTTTATGGCGCGTATTGATGCGTATTTTATTTTAAAATATATTTTATTCAAGTTTTAAGTTTATAAAACTCGATTCACCTGACAAATGCACTAATGGGCAGAGAACCTGATCGTGAGTAGTGTAGAGATGGTAAATCCGAGGTCGTCCCAAGAGGTAAGTTTTATTAGTTTTAATTTGAAAGTTACGTTTTGAGAATGGTTTGAAGTTGATTTATGAAAATAACAGGAAAGTAAGTAAATGAAAATGTATTTTTAAACTTTTTTTGTGCTTGCATTGTTCTAACACACACACATAATTATATTCTTTTTATAAACATATAGTGTTTTACAAAAGATGTGTGGTTGTATAAAATTGTAAAAAAGCACTCATTAACTAAATAAAAGTCAAAAACTATGCCTACTAATGCCATAACAACAAATAGTTTTTTGCACCGCAAAAATCATGACAATATTTAAGTAAAGAAATTAACTTGTCATTATTATTCATCACTCACACTCAACAACTATCTTAGGAATTAGTGGAACACAACTATGAAAATATTTATTGTCTCTTTTTAAAAGAGAGTTTCGTGAGGGTCAAGAAAGATTGTTGAATATATATCAACTCATTAATCAAACTATGATTGATGTTATTATCGAATCTAATTGCAAGTTTTTCGAGTCAGGACGAGAAATCAATTCTTATTTGTCTAGCTTTAAAGATTTATATAAAATATATAAGAGATCATAATTTTAACCTACATACTATAATCAACACTCGATATGATAGAATAATAACGACATCCCCTTTCCAAGACGAATAAGAATATGCATCGGATCAAAAACTCACCTTGTGAAGTATGATGTCTTATTGTGTCTACTTGTCCCAAATAGTCTGTTCAAAATATTGGCAAATAAATCACAAAGACACAAAAAGTAGGATTGACGCCTTGAAATGTTTTTTCCAAAATATTCAAGTACTTTTACCTTGCAATGCAATTTGTAAAGTTGTCATCTCCGAAAAGCCAAACATGAGCAAATGCACAACATATGTAACTTTGCTCAAACAATTCAAAAGCACAACTCAAAACTCAAACTATCTTCTTATCAAAACTCTCTCTTACTTTACCAAATAAGCATAATATTTCTTCCTCACCAAATGAGAACCCTTTAACCATCTAAGGTTAAGATTTAAGAAGACTTTGAACATATTCCACAAACCAATTAACGTGCTTTCTTTCAATAGTGATCGTAAGAGGATTTTAAATAATGAAGATTATTATTATTCAAAACGAAAATCAATCTCAACATTCAATCTAAATACAAAATTAGAATTGAAACATGGAAATCAAGACTAAATTTATCTAGATCACGAAATATCAATCAATTACCATAGAACAATTTTCCTGAGTCTACATGTTTAACCAACCTCGGTTATTTACATGAAATCACGAAGTCTATTTGTAAGACAACAAGATTGAGTCATCAAGTAATTGCAACACACACTTGCATGACGATGTCTCATTGAGTCTAAAGTCTTTCAAATATTGTGTTATTAATTAGCTATGTCAATAAACATGCAAACCTTAACACACTCTGTAGAAGGATTGACGACTCATGTTATGGAAGATTGCCATCATACATCGTTGAAACGTGCCAGGTGCATTGCATAGCCCAAAAGGCATGCGGCGATAGGCAAATGTTCCGTATGGGCAAGTGAATGTTGTCTTCTCTTGGTCCTTCGGGTCTATGGGAATCCGAAAATAACCCGAGAAGCCGTCGATGAAACAATAGTATTGATTTCCCGCGAGTCTTTTAAGCATTTGATCCATGAAGGGCAATGGAAAGTGGTCCTTTCGGGTTGCTTCATTCAACTTTCTATAGTCAATGCACACTCTCCACCCTGTGACCAATCGAGTTGGTATTAGATCATTTTCATCATTGGTAACTACAGTCATTCCTCCCTTCTTTGGTACACAGTGCATCGGGCTCACCCAAGGACTGTCAGAAATTGGGTAGATCAATCCAGCGTCAAAAAGTTTTTCAACCTCTTTTTTAATGACATCGTGGATCTTTGGATTAACCCTTCTCTGATGTTGGACCGCTGGTTCGTAGTCCTCTTCCACTAGAATTTTATGAGAACAAAATTCAACCCGTGATTCGGAGATGTTTTCCAAGCGATGGCTCGCTTGTGGGACTTTAGAACCTTGATATGAGCATGCCTTCCTCATCCTTTAATTTTTTGCAATTTGTAGGGAATCTTGTCGTCACCTTACAAAAATGCGTATTCTAAATGAAGTGGCAAGTCTTAGTTCACTGGAGGTATAATTGATGATTTAACAGTTTTAGCTTCAACAACTTTAAGTTTCTTCCAGCCTCGGCGAATAATTTTATGTTCGGAAGAGGAGGTAACGGTCACTATTGAGGAAGTGCTTCAGAATAGAATGTCACTCCTTCGGATTAGTAAGTGCAGTAATTCCTGTGAAATTTGGTGTCATCGATAGTTTCAAAAGAATTGGCTTCTTCGGGAGGGGGGGGGGGGAGGAGAAAATCATTATCCCGAAGGGAGTTAGTGTTGGTGAGAATTTGAACAATTAGTCTATCCAGAGAAAGATTACCGTATGCAACTGGAATCTGAAAAACCTAGGAACTTCTTGCGGGTATTCCCTATTGATATTCAATGACGTCGATTCGGTTCGCCATTATATGATTGATTAGGCGTGTATCTCAAGTTTGGTCCCGCATTGAATTGTGGTCTGTGCCAACACGAAGGGATATTTTCACCTTAGGTAAAATCTATCAATGCACGATGGTCTTTACGAAACTTCTCCCGAGATATTAAAGGTAATCGGGGGTTGGTGCAAAATCTACGACACGAAATTGCTAGAAAATGGAACTTTCCAGCATTAAACGGACGTCTTTGGCGATACGATAGTTCTGTGATTGACGTGTTCCAGCTAGCTCTAGCGTAATGCAAGTCGGGGTTAGTTCGGGAATAGAGAGATCTTTCCAGATGGAATATGGCATAAGATTAATGCTTGCGCCGAGATCGGCCAAGGCGTTGCATGTATTAATCCCAGAAAATTCACATGGGAAGAAATGCCGGATGCAAGTTTTTTCGGTAACTTGTTTAGGAATTATTGCTGTGCATTCTCGTTAAGGGTTTAGCCATGTTCACTCAAGTTCTCTTGTTTCCGATTAGAATGTTTTTAGAGTCGAGGCAACTTTCGGCATAAGGGTAAGGATGTAAAGCTAATTTCGAATTTAAATCTCTAAGATTTTGTAGAAATTTCTCAATTTGATTGTTAGCTTTTTTCGGCGGCTTTCATCATTTCTTCTTGAAGGAATGGAATTGACATTCTTTGGTTAGGCATCAGACGCATTAACAGGATCACAAAGGGCTCGAAAATTGGATTATGAGACGTGACTTGAACAACCCGGAGGTTTGAACGTCTTCGGTGTTTCGTTATTAGTAGGAAGCTGTGTCCTTGTACCTCGGTATCACGATTTTACTTTAGAGAAGAGATGATGTAGAAGGAATCGGGGTCTTGATATGCAACACACTTGGGTGGTGTCCTTCAAATCTTCTCGGGTTAGTAATGGTGTTACCCGGGAGAGTTCCCGAACCTGAAGTTAGAAGGCGGTATTAGAAGTCACAAACTTGGAAAGCATGTCGTTAAATTGCCATTTGGTTTTGCAAGGTTTGGCCTTGGTTTTGCATATCCTCTGAACTTGATTCATTGCCTTAACGTAGTTGTCAAAATCAGTTTTTGGATACCCTCATGTGACTAAGGAACAGGAGCTGGGTAAGCTGGTGGTTGATTCACTGGGCGTCGGTACATTTGGCTTTGATTGAAAATTGTTCTCGGTTTTGATTGTAACTTGTTTCCCGATTGAAATTGTTTTTGATTTATTTCCGTGATGGCTTTGAAGGGAGGAAAACTGAGGAGGTCGATTTGATTTGTAACCATATGAGGTCGGTAACGGTATTTTCTTGGTTGAATTTGCCGAGCGGCTTGTGAACATATCTTGGATATGTCACGATAAATGTGCCATCCGGTGCTGGACAATTTGGTAAGCATGGACCACCCACAATTTACACAACTTGCTCGACCGCTTTTACGGGAGCTCGGGGTTTAGTTTTTTTTATCGAGAATCATGCTCTAACATATCTTTTAAGTCAGAACATCGGGTGGAAACTGTTGGTAGAAAGAGTGTATCACTTTGCGAACGACTCCCTTGCTTCGTGAGTGGACGAATTGATTTGCTCTCGATGATTTTAGGATTCTCGAGGCATTTTATCCAAAAAGTTACCACCCGCAGCGGAGTTCAATGAATCTTGAAAAAAATTTTTCATAAAATTCGAATTAGGGCATTGGCATGTGTTTAGTTACACTACCTTTTTCCTTTAACAACAAGCTAACATACCAAAGAACAGAAATAAAATGCCAAAAATATGCTTGTTTATTGCTAATTGTGTTATACAGGAACGGATATCTAAGAACAAGGATCGAACGATCACACGATTCAACACGGACCGGAATTGGAAAAGTGTGGTAAAGATCAATGTCAAGACAGAAAGCCAAGTATGAAAAGTCAACCAAAGTCAACACGACAAATCCAAAGTCAAAAGTGAAGAAAAATACTTAGGGGCAAAATGCAAGTCTCTAACTTATTTAATGAAGGAATGGAAGAAAATGTTGTAAGGACTAATATGCCATACTCACCAAGGCAAATACACAGGGCTATTTCTGCCAATCCCTTAGAATAGTTTATACACCACAAGGACTTGTGGTGAAATAAACATTATTCACATGAGGGGGTTGTTTTTGCCTAATCCTAAACTTTCCCCCCACTTGGACTTAAATGAAAAAGACATATATCAAATGAGGACCTTTTTTGACAAAAACCACTAAACCACACCCCGCTTTTTTAAAAAACAATGTACATCTTCTACAAAGTTTCCGCCATAACTTATTAAACCACACCTGTCACTTTCCACCTCGTTGACCTCCCCATGTCCATCCAAACCCTTCACTCTCATAAACCCCACCCCCCACATGGTCCTTGTCCACGGTGGCAACCCAAAAACCCACAATTCAATCAAAGGTTGAGATCAATTTGAGTAGGCAACAAGAAAAACCAAGGGCTAGGATTAGACTTGTGTTTTACACTTCAAACAAGCACAAAGAGCTGTTTGTGTCTCTACAAAGAAGCACACAAGTGAAGAGAGAAGAAAAAGACCAAAGTCCAAACCCTAGCTCGTCTATATAAAAAGCTTGTAAGCCATTGTGGCAAAGTGTGTAGTTTTTAGCTCAGTTTTAGTTTTGAACTTAATTTACTTTTATGTACTTGTACTCTTTCTTAGTTTAATGAAAATTCAGTTTACCTTTCACATTGTGTTCTAAGTTTTTATCTCAACTTTGGTTTCTTTAAAAATCATACAAGCTCTTATATAAGCTTTTTATAATCTGTTTTAACCTTTGATACCAGAAGTTAAGAAAAATTAAAAAGAAAAAAAAGGGGGTTACTGTTTGATAGCAAATGGATGAATGGGGAAAAATGGATGGCTCATTGGGTTCTTAGTTAAGCTTATTTATAAGCTAAGGGTAGGTTAGAGCTTATTTAGGTTCATTTACTCCTGTTTTGAGCAAGGAGTCAATGTACATTTCTTTTTAAATTTTTGCTTAAAAGTTACTGTAGCACAGCTTATTTTTAGCTTATGTATGTCTTATTGTGCTTATTTGCTTTTGCTTTTTACCTTTTAGTGCTTAACCATACTTGTTTAATTCATGTCTTTAGAAATGTGTGCTTAAATCAGTGATTAAAAGTGTTAAATTTGTTTTTAAAAAGATAAAGGGGTGTTTGGGTTAAGCCCAAAATGGGTCAAAATGGGATGGTTATGGGTTGGTGTCACTTTTCCATCCTTGGCTAAGTGCATTAAGCTCATTTAAGCTTGTCTTTCTCATAGTTGTAAGCAAAAAGTGTGGTTTTAAAGTGTGCCAAAGTTAGCTAAAAATTTGTTAAGTCAAAAGACTCTTTACACAGCTTATTTGATTAAGCTGTGTAAAGCCCCTTTTTACCTTTGTTTTGAATCCTTATTTGAGTGTCTAAACAAGTTTTTAAAAGTGTTTTGAGTCATTTGTTTACCTAAGCCAAAACTGCCAAAATTTTGGTGTCATCTTTTAGTAAAAAAAAAAGCCCTTTTTCAAAAACAAAAAAAGCTTGGTTTAAACTTGTTTTTAGCAATGCGAATTTTGAATATAAGTCTGTCATAAGCCCTTTTTAATCTGTTTACCATTTATTTTTCATTTTTGAGTTATTTGACAGGCTTATTTTAAGTGTCAAATTAAGACCCTTGTTTCGTTCATACCCCTGGACTAGGGGCTTATTTTAAGCCCACTATCCTAGTTATTAGGGGACCGTAGCTCAAGCTTATGGCTTTTCTAAAAAGCAGGATGTAGCAGTTAACAACACAAATTTAATATACTTCTATAGTATTAATCTGTGAGATTTCTTACCTTTTATTTCTCTTGTTGAGAA
The DNA here is from genome assembly GCA_026074375.1 of Tanacetum coccineum. Classification (NCBI taxonomy): domain Eukaryota; kingdom Viridiplantae; phylum Streptophyta; class Magnoliopsida; order Asterales; family Asteraceae; genus Tanacetum; species Tanacetum coccineum. The sequence goes on from BQNB010094530.1 coordinate 13,543, forward strand.
AGTATTTGGAAAGAATTCTTATGGGTATTAATATAGATAAAGTATATTAAATTTGTTTGTTTTGCTACATAGCTTTTTAGAAAAGCCAAATGTTGAGCTAAGGTCCCTCTAATATGTAGGAAAGTGGGCTTGAAATAAGCCCCTAGCACCAGGGGGAATGTACTAAAAAGGGGGTTAATTGACAGCTTCAAATAGCTGTCAAATAGATCTAATGAAAAATAAATGGTTAACAGATTCAAAAGGGGCCTTATGAGGAGCTTATATTCAAAATTTCATTTGCTTTTAAAAACAATCTTAAACAGCTGGTTTCTGTTTTTGAAAAGAGCTTTTTTTTTTTCTTACTAAAGATGAACCAAAATTTTGGCTGTTTTGGCCTTAGGGAAACAAATGACTCAATAAACTTTTAAAAATTGTTTTAGGACACTCAATTAAGGATTCAAAACAAAGTATTTAAAAACGGGGCTTTACACAGCCTATCAAGTAAGCTGTGTAAATGAGTTCTTTTGACCTTAACAAATTTTTAGCTAACTTTGGCAACACTTTAATACACACCTTTTGCTGACAACTATGAGAAAGACAAGTTAAATGTGCTTATTGCACTTAGCCAAGGAAAGGGAAAGTGACCCAACCATAACCATCATTTTGACCATTTTGGGATTAACCCAAACACCCCTTTATTTTTTAAAAACCAAATTTAACAATTCTTAATCCTTGATTTAAGCACACATTTTCTAAAGACATGAATTAACACAGTTTGGTTAAGCATTCTAAAAGTTAAATAGCAAAAGGCAAATAAGCTCATTAAGACATCATATGCTAAAAATAAGCTGCGCTACGTAACTTTTAAGCAAAAATTTTAAAAAAATTGTCCTTGACTCCTTGCTCAACACAGGAGGTAAATGACCTAAATAAGTCTAAACCTACCTTCGTGTATAAATAAGCTTAACTAAGAACCCAATGAGCCATCCATTTTTGCCCATTCATCCATTTGCTATCAAACAGTAACCCCCTTTTTTTCTTTTTAATTTTTCTTAACTTCTGGTATCAAAGGTTAAAACAGATTATAAAAAGCTTATATAAGAGCTTGTATGATTTTTAAAGAAACCAAAGTTGAGATAAAAACTTAGAACACAATGTGAAAGGTAAACTGAATTTTCATTAAACTAAGAAAGAGTACAAGTACATAAAAGTAAATTAAGTTCAAAACTAAATATGAGCTAAAAACTACACACTTTGCCACAATGGATTAAAAGCTTTTAATATTGACGAGTAGGTTTGGACTTTGGTCTTTTTCTTCTCTCTTCACTTGTGTGCTTCTTTGTAGAGACACAAACAGCTCTTTGTGCTTGTTGTGAGTGTGTAAACACAAGTCTAATCCTGACCCTTGGTTTTTCTTGTTGCCCACTCAAATTGATCACAACCTTTGATTGAATTGTGGGTTTTGGGATGCCACGTGGAAAGGACTGTGGGGGGGGGGTTTATGAGAGTGAAGGGTTTGGCCTGGGGAACATGGGATGCGGTCAACGAGGTGAGAAATGTGACAGGTGGTAGGGGTTTTAAGTTTTGGGGGGAAACTTTTGTAGAAGATGTTACATGTGTTAAAACTGGGGTTGTGGGTTTGTGGTTTTTTTCCAACATGGTCCTCATTTGATATATGTCTTGTTCAGTTTAGGAGTCCAAGTGGGGGGGAAAGTTTAGGGATTATTGCCGAAACACCCACAGGGTGATAATTGTTATTTCACCACAGTCCTTTGGGTATAACTTCTAGGGTCGTGGAGAATAGCCCCTGTGGTATTTTTTGGGGAGTTGGCTGTTAGTTTTGTCCCTTGCATGCATTTTCTTCACTTACCTTCATTAAAAAGTTAGAGATTGGCATTTTTTGGACCCTAGCTTATTTTTCTTCACTTTTTGGATTTGGATTTGTCTGGGGTTGGACTTTGGTTGAACTTTTTATACTGGGGCTTTGTCTTGACTTTGTCTTTTACAACACATTTTCCATTTCGTGTCAGGTTTTTTTTCGTTTTTTTTGGCTTCGTTTTCGTTCCTTTTCCTTAAGATATTGTTCTGTATAACTATTAGCAAAACAAGAATATTTTTGGCATTTTAAAGTTTCGTTTTGGTTATTTTTGCTTGTATTGTTAAAGGTAACAGGTATTGTGTAACTAAAAACACTGCCAATGCCTAAATTTCGAAATGATCAAGATTAGTGAACTCGCTGAGGGTGGTAACTTTTTGGATAAAATGCCTCGAGAATGCCTAAAAATCATGAGAGCAAATCAAATGTTAGTGCTACGAAGCAAGGTAGTCGTTGGCCCAAAGTGAGGTCGAGCTCTTCTACCCCAACAGTTTCTACACGATGTTGCTGAAGCTTAAAGATATGGTTAGAGCATTTGATTTCGATAAGGAAAAAACTAAAACCAGCTCCGTAAAAGCGGATCGAGCAAGTTGTGTATTGTGGGTGTGTGGTCATTTCTGGCAATGTTTATCGAGATAATATTCAAGAATATGTCTCTCAAGCAGCCGCAGCTAACTTCAACCAAGGAAACACCGGTTATCGAGCCCCGATTTCAAATCAAATTCGACCACCCGGTTTTCCTCCCGTTCAAAACAATCATGTGCAAAATCAAGGAAACAATCAGAATCGTTACAACCAAAACCGAGGGAATTTCAATCAAGCTCCAGCTTACCAATCCCCGGTTCATCAAGGTCAAATCTATCGACCTCAGGTTGTTCAACCTCCTGCTTATCAAGCTCCCGCCTATCAAGCTCCAGCTCCTCAAATTCAAGGTGTATCAAAGGAAGATTTCCATAGCTACGTAAAAGCTAATGATGCTGTGATGAGGAACATGCAAACTCAAGGTCAAAACATGCAAAATCAATTGAACAACTTGGCTACTTCAAACCAAAGACTTGAAAGTATGCTAGGTAACTTCATCAAAATGAATACCGCCTCTACTTCGGGAACTCTCCCTAGTAACACCGTTACTAACCCGAAAGAGGATTTAAAAGGTATTACCACTCGAAGTGGTGTAGCTTACAAGGGACCCACGATTCCTATTACTTCTTCTTCTCCTAAAGTAATGGAACGTGATACCGAGGTCACAAAGGACACGATGCATCCTACTAATAACGGAAGCACCGAAGACGTCCCACCTCCGGTTGTCCCTGTTGTCTATCATGAATCAATCTCTGAGCCTGCAAATACTCCAGTTAGTGCCTCAAGGCCTAACCAAAAAGCATCAATTCCATTTCCTTCAAGAAGAAATGATGAAAGACGTCGTGAGAAAGCTAACGACCAAATTGAGAAATTCTATGAAATCTTTCGGGATTTGAGTTTCGAAATTAGCTTTACGGATGCCTTGATGCTCATGCCAAAATTCGCCTCGACTCTAAAAACCTTAATCGGAAACAAGGAAAAGTTGAGTGAAATGGCTAGAACCCCATTGAACGAGAATTGCTCAGCCGTCATCCTAAACAAGTTACCAAAGAAACTTGGAGACCCTGGCCGATTTCTCATTCCATGTGAATTTTCCGGGATTAATACATGCAACGCCTTGGCCGATCTTGGTGCAAGCATTAATCTTATGCCATATTCCGTCTGGAAAACTCTCTCTCTTTCCGAACTAACCCCGACTTGCATGACGCTTGAATTAGCGGACCGTTCAATCTCTGAACCAATCGGTATCGCTGAAGACGTTTGTAACAGTGGGAAGTCTATTTTCCTGCAGATTTTGTGGTAGTCGATTTTGAGCCAGACCCCCGAGTACCTTTGATTCTCGGGAGGAGTTTCTTAAAGACCAGTCATGCATTAATCGATGTATACGAAGGTGAAATAACCCTTCGTGTTGGCAGAGAGGCCATTACATTTAATCTGGACCAGACTTCGAGATACACGGCTAATTACAATCATATGACGACAAACGAATTGACGTCATTGATATGGCTTGTGAAGAATACTCTCAAGAAGTTCTTGGTTTCTCTGATGTGATCTCGAGTGGCATTCATCTTACTTTGATCTAATCGTCTTACTTCTTCTCAAACATTAAACTCCATTCGAGGATAGTGATTTTCTCCTTTTCGAAGAAGCCGACTCTTTTATGACGAGCCAATTTCACGGGAAATTGATGCTACTTACTATGATCCGGAGGGTGACATTCTTATTCTGGAAGCACTTCTCAATAGTGAACCGTTACCTCCTCTTCCGAATCATAAAGATTATTCGCCCGGAATCCGGAAAGAACTTAAAGTTGTTGAAGCTAAAACCGTTAAATCATCAATTGATGAGCCTCCCGAGGTTGAACTCAAGGACTTGCCACCTCATTTAGAATACGCATTTTTGGAAGGCGACGACAAGTTGCCAGTCATAATTGCGAAAGATTTAAAGGATGAGGAAAAGGCAGCTCTTATCAAGGTTCTAAAGTCCCACAAGCGAGCCATCGCTTGGAAACTCTCCGATATCAAGGGTGTTGATCCAGAGTTTTGTACTCACAAAATCCTTATGGAAGAGGACTACGAACCAACAGTTCAGAGTCAAAGACGGGTAAACCCAAAGATCCACGACGTCATCAAAAAAGAGGTTGAAAAACTTCTTGACGCCGGATTAATTTATCCGATCTCTGACAGTCCATGGGTAAGCCCGATACACTGTGTACCAAAGAAGGGTGGCATAACCGTCGTCAAGAATGATGATAATGAATTGATACCAACTCGATTGGTCACAGGGTGGAGAGTGTGCATTGACTACAGAAAGTTAAATGAAGCCACCCGAAAAGACCATTTCCCATTACCCTTCATGGATCAAATGCTCGAAAGACTCGCGGGAAACCAATACTATTGTTTCCTCGATGGCTTCTCGGGTTATTTTTAGATTCCTATTGACCCGAAGGATCAAGAGAAGACAACATTCACTTGCCCATACGGAACTTTTGCCTATCGCCGCATGCCTTTTGGGCTATGCAATGCACCCGGCACGTTTCAACGATGTATGATGGCAATCTTCCATGACATGATCGAAAAAACAATGGAAGTGTTCATGGATGACTTCTCGGTCTTCGGAGATTCTTTCTCTACATGCCTATCCCATTTGGAAAAAATGTTAAAACGGTGTGAAGACACCAATTTGTCCCTAAATTGGGAGAAAAGCCATTTTATGGTTAAAGAAGGCATTGTTCTTGGACACAAAATCTCTAAGTCAGGAATTGAGGTCGACCGTGCTAAAGTTGAAGTCATAGCCAAGCTCCCTCACCCAACTACTGTCAAAGGTGTCCGTAGTTTTCTTGGGCATGCCGGTTTTAAGCAAGTAAGCTGTATCGGACCCCCGCCTGTAAATAAAAAGTGATGTGTCACATCTGCTATGAATAAAACCAACTCGAGCAGCATATGCTGCAAATCTCTGAAACCATGCCCGAGGGGCTTGCTTAAGCCCATATAGAGATCGCTGTAAAAGACAAACATGATCAGGATGTTGTGAATCCCGAAACCCAGGAGGCTGCTGCATGTAAACAGTCTCGGATAATGAACCATGTAAAAAAGCATTCTTGACATCAAGCTGATGAACAGGCCAATGTCGAGAAAGAGCAAGGCTAAGTACCGTACGAATAGTGGCCGGTTTAACAACCGGGCTAAAAGTCTCATCAACATCAATACCTGTAAGCTGAGTGCTGCCATTCGCAACAAGGCGAGCCTTGTAACGATTAAGAGTGCCATCAGCATTATATTTATGCCGAAAAAGCCATAAGGAACGAACAATGTTCGCGTCCGATGGTCGTGGCACAAGAATCCAAGTATTATTTTTAATTAAAGCATTATATTCATCAAGCATAGCACGATACCAATGCGGGTCTTGAAAAGCATGGTTGTAGGACTTTGGAATAGGGGAAATAGTTGACACAGATAAAGTATATCGTTGAGTAGGACGATTAGTACCAACACGGTAACGAGTGACCATGGAGTGAGTCGAAGCGGGATTGCGGTTGGGTTGAGTGGTAGCGGGTGAGGGAACCGGGGGAGGAGTGGGTGGTATACTGTTTGTGGGTGGAAGATTAGTCGTGGGTGTTGGGTTAGTAGGGGCGGAAGGAGTGGGCTGCAAAGTGGAGTGATTAGTGGGCTGATTGGTTGGCGGGCCAGTGGAGTGGGCGGAAGTGGAAGTGGGCTGTGGTGAGGGAGATGTGGGTTGTCGAGTTGCGGCAACTGGGGAAGACCCAACAGTGGGCATATTATGGAGCATATGTTTTTGTATTAAATTAGGATCGGTGTCAAGGAAATTGTATGGTGGTGAGGCATCGGGAGTCATAGACCCATACGGAAAAACCGTCTCATCAAAAGTCACGTGACGAGATAGAATGATTTTATCCGTATTTAAGTCAAGACACCGATACCCACGGTGATTGGTGGGGTAGCCAAGAAAAATCGAGGGAGTAGCACGGGGTTCGAGTTTGTGATTGGTGTGAACATGTGGGTAGCAAAGACAACCGAATACACGAAGATCGGCATAATTAGGTGTTGTCTTATAAAGACGGGTATGTGGTATCTCATTGTTAATCGCAGTGGATGGAAGAATGTTTAAGAGATGTGCGGCCATGTGAAGGGCTTCAACCCAAAAGGTAGGGGGTAAGTGTGCTTGAAATAATAAGGTATGGATGAGGTTGTTAATTGTACGTATCATGCGTTCCGACTTGCCATTTTGTTGAGATGTTTTGGGACAAGAGAAACGAATGGTAATACCATTGGTGGCAAATAATTGGTGTAAGGCATTGTTGTCAAACTCACCTCCATGATCACATTGCAAGGATTTAATATCACACTAAAACTGATTTTTAACAAAAGCACGAAAATGAATGAATTTAGACAATGCATCAGACTTATTACGAAGAGGATACACCCACAAGTAATGCGAAAAATGATCTAAAAATAAAACATAGTATTTAATGCATGAAACACTCGAAAGTGGAGAAGTCTACAAATCTGAGTGAATAATGTCAAAAGGAGACTTAACAACTATTTTAGAAAGCAAAAAAGGAAGTCGCACGTGCTTGCCAAGCTGACAAGCATGACAAAGCACAGTGAACTTAGTCTTATTACAAGAAATCAGATTATTAGAAACTAAATGGCGTAACACTTCACTTCCAGGATGACCCAGTTGTTGGTGCCACGTCTGCTGACCGACCAAAAAAGCTTGAGGATATGACAGAGATGTGACCGGATAGAGATCACCCGTGCTGTCACATCGGAGTAGAATTTGACGGTCCAGTAATCCAGTATCCATGTTCCAATTTGCATCTGTTGGATCCCGAAGAGTCATGGTATTAAACGCTTGAGGCAAAAGCGTTGCTTGACCATTTGCTGGAGTCGAACCTTGTACAGTACCCGAGAGAAGAGCCTGTTGTTGTGGGCTGAAGGCTTGTTGGGTCGGCTGTTGACCAGACTGGAAGCCTGGTGGAGCTGTGGGCCGAGATTGGCCTGATAAGCCATTGAAACCAAATTGGGCCAACATGGTTTGTTGGGCTTGTAAGAGTTGTAGAAGCTGCTGTTGTTGTGATACATTCAACCCACCAGATTGAGATCCAGCATGCATAGGTAAAGTCCCCTGAGTGATGCCATGAGTTGTAGAATTATTACTGTTGCGAGGAGTACCTGAGGAACGAGAGGAGTCATGAAGGAAACGACAAGCATCGCCCCAACGACAAAAGCCACGTCCAAAATTACGACACACCTCACGTGTTGTGGTACGGTTGTCCCGTTCACGATTGTTCCATCCCGTTTGATTACGACTTGATGCTTCAGCCAATAGCACTTGAGGAGCACTTGAAGTAGTACCAGTAGGGAGTACAGAAGACCGAGAATGAAGCCTCAGCTCCTCCGTTGCCACCATCGATCGAACAGTAGCCAAGTCAGGGAAATGATCCTTGTGTGCTATGATTTGAGCGAGACTCCCATATTTGTCACTTAAGCCGTTGATGACGTATGTGACTACATCGTCATCAGACATATTCGAATCTAAATCAGTAAGAAGGGTGAGGATAGCCTCGATCTTTGAATAGTATTCATCAGCAGTTTGGTCTCCCATTTGAATGACCCGTAATTCTCCTTTTAAGGAGATGGTGCAGGTGCGTTTGTTGTCTTGGAAAATGGTTTCAATGGCATCCCAAGCGGCTTTAGCCGTTTTAGGATTTGCTTTAATCAACCTCTTTCGAAGGGTCGAAGAGAGGGTGAGAAAGATCCAAGATTTGACGATGGAATCAGCCGTGATCCATTCGTCCGTTGGTGGAGTCGACGTCGAGGCCTCGGTGACAGGTTCTTCGATGTGCTTTAGGACACCGAAGTTGCTACAATGGCCTTTGAAAAAATAACTCCATGTGGAGTAGTTTGATTCAGCGAGATCCAGCTTCTCAGGAATGAGACTGTTGATGTTATGAACCGCATAAAGTTTTTCAACCAAGGTGAGGGTAGGGGGTGGAGATGGGTGTTCGCTGTTTGTCATTATGGATTGATAATCGACTGTTAAATCGATGTGATGAAGGTGTAAAGGCGACTGTTAAGTCGTTGTGGAGGGATTAGGGTTTGTTTTGTATTTTAGGGTTTGCTGGGTCGGACCGGGGGCCTTTATTTTTCCTCAAAAAATTTTTAAAACAAAATTTTTTGTTTTTTTTCGGAATACCATCTCGCACTGTTGGAGTCATCGGTCTGTTTTTTATGAATAAAACTTTAAGTTTCCTCAAACCCCGCGTTCCGCTAACCGTCCCGCGGCCCGCCCCGGTCCGACCCGGGTGCATTTTTTTTTTAATTTTCATTTTTTTACCCGGGTGCATTTAATGTTTTTTTTAAATTTAAATTTCTTTTTCCCTTTGAATTAAATGCACCGGGTCAACCCGCCCCGGTCCGACCTGGGTGCATTTAATGTTTTTTTAATTTTCATTTTTTTTCTAAAACTAGGAACGCCACATTTAATGCGCGGGTTGACCCGACCCGGGTGCATTTAATGCATATTTTTATATTAAACTTTTTTAAAAAAAATTTCTTCGAAATACCCTGTCACACTGTTGGAGTCATCGGTCTTTTTTTATGAATAAAACTTTAAGTTTCCTCAAACCCCGCGCTCCGCTAACCGTCCCGCAGCGGAGGGCGGGTATAAATACTTGTGTTTATCATTTAAGGGTGTGTTTGGCATTGGGCTTTTGAAAGTTTATAGAAGCTTGAGCTTTTTAAATAAGTCAACTTATAAAATAAGTTTTATTTATCACACGAGCTTATTAATGCTTTTATAAGCCATAAATCTTCATAGGCCAAGCTCATATAAAAAAAAAAAAAATGGCTTAAAATAGTCAATTACTTAAATTACTTTAAAATATAAAGGATTTATTACTGTAAAAGCTCAAAAATATATATGAATTCAATTTAATGTAATTCTATGAGATTTTACATTAATAAGCTACAGCTCTAATTAATTCGTCAAACTACTTTTTACAAATATAAGCTTCAGCTTAAATAAAGACTAGTAAGAAATATAGTTGTAAAAAAGAAAATAAACACCAGTATAGCTTCTTGAAACAACGCAGTTAAACTACGTAGATTACTTGCAAATTACGTTTTGCATTATCGTCTAGTAATTAAATGTTTATTTAAGCAATCAAACACATAAACGAATAACAAGATATTACCGAGGTATTTTATCCAAAACATGATCCACAAGTTAAGTTGTCAAGCATAACATTTTGTGAATTGTTCAGTAAAATGTTCGTTTATTTATTAAATAAAAGAACATGAACAACATTTTACTTTCACTTAGTTAAATGAAGGAACATTAACAAACATCTTGTCCATTATTTATGTTCGTAGATGTTTGATTATTCGTTGGTCTATTCTCATATATGTGTTAAGGAACGGAGCCTGAATCATTCTTTAGAGGGGCCAAAGTGTCATTAACTCATTTTAGGGGGCCAAATAATCAAATATTTATTTTTTTCACTAGTTAAAAAACAAATTACACTAAATGCAAAAAAAAATGGAGGGGGGGGGGTGGTGGGCTTGGTATCCTCCATCCTTGTATGTGTCTATGTTCTTCTATCGTATTTATTTTATAGTTTTAAAGTTGTTTTATTTAAACAAAACAACATATATAAAAATACAATATTATGTATATTTTTGTAAATTTTATATTTATTTTTTTACGTTCATCTATTTTCGTTCGTTTATGTTCGTTTAATGTCTTAATGAACAAACATAAACGGACATGAGCAACCTTATTTCTTAATAAACGAACATGAACAAGAAAATCCGCCCGTTTAAGTGATTATGTCCGTTTATTTGTTCGGTTAAAATTAAATGAATGAACATGAACAAGGCTTTGTCCGTGTTCGTCCAATTCGTTTACAGCCCTATCCCTACTCGCAACCAGTTCATCATCCATAATTACAGAAGTTATTTTCAGCAACACATATGGAAGTTGAGTTAAATGCGTCTACATAAATTCAATCCATCAAGTAAACCTTATCTTTCTTTATCTATTTACAGTGTTCTCGTATGTAATTTTCATAATTACATAAGTTTAAATTCTTAATATTTTGTTTTGTGGATATAGAAAGAAAAACTTCCAATTGATGAGGGAAAGTCGGGAGGAGGAGGTGTTGGGTGTGATATATGTGAGGAACTATCATCAAATGGTGACTATGCACATGTTAGGCATTCCAATGTACAAAGGGCTTTTGCTCAATTGGTGGCAAAACCATAGGTTTCTTGTTCACCACAAAGATTTTCTGTGGATAAAGGACAAAAGATTCGAGTCTCTGCTCTTGCATGTGCGCCACTTGGCTGGGAGAGTTTCTAGAGTTGTTCCTTGTGTCATTTTTTCGTTCACAACTTCCATATACCATCAACTTACCTTTCTTATAGTAGCTCATCTCTGATTAATCGGTATATTGTTTAAAAATAAGGTTTATGGTTTACTATTGGTTATTTTTGTGACCGAAAAATAACTAGAGGGTTTGGTTATGCTGTTAATACGCATGACAAGGGAAAATTCGGTATTTGCAGGAACTGTTTTCTTGTTGAGTTTGCTCGTAAGACAGAAGTTGATGCTATCAAGGAGGAGGCAATGGTCATGTTAGACCATAAAGGCCAGCCACAACATACTTTATGTTAAAGTATCTTTGATTGTTTGTTTTAATTAATATTATGTTTAGAAGATATTTTGTAATCTTAGTCATGAAGTAAACTTCAATAGTAAGTATCCTTATCTCTTAAGGATACTTAGATATTTAGAACTCTTATCTATTAAGAAACTTAGCTATTAAGAATACTTAGAGGCAAAGAAAGTCTATGTACTATGTATCTTGTAAGCCTATAAATAGAAGTTAATATGAAGCTGAAAGAGAACACACTCCAGCCTTTAAATTTTGTTTCACTTTATTCTCTCTCAATTTATAGCAGCAAGTGCTGCAAGTCTGCTACTTAAATCTTAATAGTGCAGCTGCTACTTTTATTCTTATAAAGTGCAGAATCTGTAAAACATTTACAATGGTATCAGAGCTCTTTTCTTAAGGGGCTGTCATATTACTTAAGTAAAACACCTTCGAGATTCCACAAAAAATTAGCCTAGACATGTCATCTAGTGCAACTACTGCTCCTGCAATTCCAGTATTTTCTAGAACGCATTACCATATTTGGGCAGTTAAAATGAAGACATATTTGAAATCTCAAGGTTTATGGAAGGTTGTGGAGACTGATGAAAGTACTCCGGCACTCGGAGAAAACCCAACGGTTGCTCAGTTGAGAACTTACGATACTGAGTCGCTAAAAAAGGATAAGGCACTAACCTGTTTACATTCAGGTATTGCCGATCAAATTTTCACCTACATAATGGACTTGGAGACACCAAAAGCTGTATGGGATAAACTCCAAGAAACCTTTGAAGGTACTGATAGAGTAAAAGCTGTCAGATTATTAACTCTTAAAAGCGAGTTTGAATTATTAAGAATGAAAGATGACGAGCTGGTAAAAGATTACTCAGCAAGGATGATGGACGTGGTTAATCAGATGAGGCTTCATGGAGAAGTTGTGAAAGACCAGAAAGTAGTGGAGAAGATGATGATTAGTGTTCCTTCGATGTTTGAAGCAAATATTTCTGCCATAAAAGAGTCTTGTGACCTTGATACGCTTACGGTTTCTGAACTAACTAGTAAACTCCAAGCACAAGAGCAAAGAGTTTCTATTAGATCAGAGGAGAAAGTAGAATGTGTTTTTCGAATATCTTCTAGAAGTAACAAGGCTGGAAATTCAAAACAAAACACTTTCAAAAGAGGAAATTTCACCAAAGGGAACAACAAAGGTTCAGCCTCATAAAACTCTTCTTCCACATCAAAGAAAGATACTTTTCCTCCATGTAATATTTGCCAAAACATGAATCATCAAGAATCAGATTGTTGGTTCAAAGATAAACCAAACTTCAAGTGCAACTTTTGCAACAAGTTTGGACATCTCGAGAAGTATTGTAGAGTAAAGAAAGCTCGTAACAACACACAAGGAGTTCAACAAGTAAATGTTTCCGAGGAGGATCA
>BQNB010094531.1:0-22716 GCA_026074375.1 Tanacetum coccineum
TAATAACGAAAAAGATACGCTAATTACGAGTTATACGTTAATTAAACGGAGTTATAAAATAACTTTTATAAATATTATACAAAACAAAAAGTTTGGTAATTTTAACAGATTATACATATTTTTAGAATTTCAAAACAATAAGAAACCTAATTTTTCGATTAAAAACGAAGAAGTTATGAATTACGCAAGTTTATATACTTAAAATGTATAAAAATATTATTATAAAACTATTTTTATAAATGACAGAAACATTAATTTTTATAAACCTCATAAATAAATATAAATTTCAATTACGAGAACGTGCTTGAAAGAATTACTAAAAACGGAGCTAAAACGAATAAAATACGACGTTTACGATTTTATAAAAGTAATTTTATAAACTATGAATAGTAAAAATTACTGTTCATCAGAAGACCCCACTTTAGTAAAAAAGTTGATAATTTTTTGATAACAAAGACATGTCGAAGGAATCGCAAAATCTTGATTAAAACGATAAGTTTATTGCATTCAGGGTTTATGACATTAAATTTAAAAAATAACTTTACAACTGATGTGAACAGTAAAAAATTACTGTTCATCAGGGGACTAAAAATATGAAAATGCCAATTATTGATAACTCAACTTAATACAAAAACGTGGACGTAAGAAATGCGAGAAACGGACTTAAAACGATAAAGTTAGGTCATTTTTGCTAAAGGTGTATTTATAAATGTTTTTACTTTATAAATATGATTTCACAAAAACGATTAGACGGTGATGAAGCTATATAGAATTATATGTGGTTATCAAAGTACTATATTACTAGGGAGTTTCATAATGAGGCCTCTTCAGGGTGGCGTATCGACGAGTTGTTGGATTTACGATTTAAAGTGTCCTAGCTCCTCATACGTCACTACATGACCTCTTAAATTATGATAGCCCGAACGATAGTATGATGTAACTAACATAGACTTGTATATGATGTTAGTTAATCAAAGCGATTAGTGCTTATACGACCTATGTTCATTTAGGTTGCATTCGATCATTTACGTGACGCGTTATCTGTGATATTTGGATTATCAGTAACTCAAGGTGAGTTCATAGCCCCACGTTTTACATGCTTTTGTTTTATAAGTTTTTGGGGTGAGAAACATGCAATGTTTTACAACTGGACACAAGTGGTTAAGTTTCATATTATGATTACGTGTTGCCTAAGTAGCGATAACCCATTCTGAGCCCATTATCATGAACTGTCAATTACTGGACTGTGAGCGCGAATGTTATGAATAGATCTATTGGGATTGACATCCCCGTTCGGGTGATTAGCTATCACTGTGATTAGTATCCCCGGGAAACGAAACGTTATTAGCATGTCGAATTTTGGATGTTTATGGTTGAACATCTTGACTCGGGCAGAATAGCTATATTTTTTATTGCAAATATAATTGTTGAGCTTAGGGTCAGGAGCTTAGGAAAACGTAATCGGATTTTTGTTGATGTCGCATCAGTTGCTTTATCACGGGGAAAGTTTGGCGGGTCCTGCATATTATATTTACTAACCTATGAATTCAACCAACATTTTTGTTTGACGTTTTTTAAGCAATGGTTTTCAGGTGGTCAATAGGCACGAGGTGCCAGGGATACATTGGTGACACTTTTGGTTATCACGCTAAAGATTTGGATGTAATATGTTTTGGGAAATGTATTGTCAATCTTTGTAATATCAAACACTGAACAAGTAAAGCTGTATGCTTTGTGTAACAAGTCTTTTATCAAATTCAAATGCCACATTTAACGACTTTTCATCGTTCTTATTTATCTTGTGCTATTGTTCTATGAAGTGACAAGCCCCGGATATCCTTATCGCTGCGACCCAATTGGAGGGATGTCTACAGATGGTATCAAGAGCTCCAAGGTTTTTATAGAGAACTAGGTCAAATGTTTTTGCTGGACTATAACCGTTTTCAAAACATTGCATTCATACAAAGGGGTTTTTACGGGACACACACTAGTTGTTGCATTAGTTAGTTGGACTGGATGCATCATATTTGTTATACGTGGTTATAGGCATATTAGTATATTACAATAAGAGCCTTATATAATATACTCATATAAGTTATTTCTGCTGGTCACAGTAGTCATGTCAGCTGATTCCGCAGTTACCTATACTTTCTGTTCTGTCTGCGGACACGATCATGGAGTATCCATCTGAGGATCTTACGATGGAGGCTGCCAGAGTTGCTGGTGCAGGCCACCGTTCTCCAGAGTATGTACCTGATCCCATGGAGCTGGAGGATCATGTACCAGTGTACATTCCTGAGCCTGAGCACCCTGAGGACTTAGTGCCAGCTGAGGATGAGGCACCTATAGAGGCATACATTACTGAGGTTGCTTCTGCACCTCCACCCACATCCTTTTTACCCTTACTTATCTAACCCCCACGTACTAGAGCAGCCATGGCTCAGATGAGAGCTGCAACACCATCCACCTATCATCCACTACTCCCATCAGGGACCCTATCATTGTTACCTATACCACTACCTGCACATCCACTAACGCCAGGAGCTGATTATTCCCGAGGCTGAATGCCGCCTCCGTAGAGCTATACTTATTCTCCCATACCTGGGGTGTGAGGTTGGGGAGAGTTCTGCTGCTGCTGCTGCGAGACAGCCAGGACCCACTATGGCCCGTAGGGTCGATTGCAGTTCTGTAGACACTGTGGAGACTAGGGTCCGAGATACTGAGAGGAGGATGATGGCCGCCTTAGAGGTGGTCAACTTGAGGGTCAGTTGTAGATGTTCGCAGTAGAGAGAGTTCGGAGTTTTACTCACGACATCACGATGCCCAGAAGGATTGCAGCTGTGGAGTGGTTTGAGGTATTGAGGAGAGAGAGACTTGCTTACGAGCAAGAGAGTATTCAGACCCGTCAGGACTTGGCTAGATCTAAGGCTTACAGCAGGGCATTAGAGGCACGGATTACAGTGTTTAGAGGACTAAGGGCGTCGCCACAGTGGCTTAGTGTCAGGACGCGGAATGATCCGCGACGACTGGCATATTGCGTATCGGGCTTTGGAGGCTGGAGCACGCAATGACACCTTAGAGGATACTTGTAGTAGTGCCTAGGGTTACTTTTCTACCATATTGTAGCTTTAATATATAGCTCTACGTTTTTATGGGTTACTCCAGCTAGGCTGGCGGGTATAGTCTTTTATTTTGATTAGCTATCCAACTATGGATCTTTTGATTTTGTTTAGCTTATGTTGTATAGCCTACTAAAGTTAAATACGGGTAACTCCTGGCTAGTAGGGCTCTAGGTTGATTTTTCATTTGGTAACCTAGCGATAGGGAATCATTGTGTACCAAACAGATCATGTATATTTCCAGATTATATATGGAATGGATGTATTATGTTATGTCGATCTTGTGTTGGTTGTATGTTTCCTGGTGATGTATCTTATCTTTATTTTATTGATTGCATATGGTTATGTCACGTATATGATTGTATTAAAATCTAACGGGTATTGTATTTTCTTGTGATTGAAGAAAATGGCACCAAAACGAACCACAAGGTCAACACCAGTCACACCAGCCCTAACAACATCCACCACAACTATTACTGAGGTGCAACTTTAAGTCTTAATTAACCAAGGAGTTGTTGCTGCAATGGCTGAAGCAGAAGCAAGTAGAGTTAGGAATGGCTACGACAGCAATGGTTCAAAGGACCAAAGGCGCAACAAATAAAGCTGTTCGCGAAATGCTCTTTACTCAGATAATTCCTAAAATGCAAACCTTTGGGACTTTTAAATGCATGGGGCGTCGTCGGACTCACTCGATGGTTTGAAAAAATGGAGTCTGTGTTTAGCATTAGTAATTGCACAACCATCTTGTCAAGTCAAATTTGCGACTTGCACTCTACAAGACGATTGGCTTCTTACATGTGAATGCCATGTTAAGACCACTACTCCTAAGCAAGCTCATTGGCCATGCCCATGGGGCAAACACTGAAGAAAATAATGACTGATAAATACTGCCCGAGGGGTGAGATCAAGAAGATTGAGACTGAGATGTGGAATCTTAAGGTTAAGGGCACCGATGTGGTGGCCTACAATCGTAATTTGATTTCAGCAAACTAGCATTGATGGTTATGTGCCAAGGTGTTTCCCAGAAAGAAGAGGGTAGACAAGATTGAAAGTATAATCGGTGGCTTGGCAATATGATACTTGCAGTGTAAAGGATCAAAAGCTGAAAAACCATGCAAGAGGCTATTGAGTTTTACAACTGAGTTAATGGATGGAGAAGACCCATGCTATGCATGAACGTCAGGCAGAAAAAGAAAAAGAAAGTATGATAGATCTTTCCTAAGAAAATCAAAACCTACAACAGCAGAATAAGAGGCAGAACGCAAGCCAGGCCTACATGCAGGGCAATAGTTGACAGGAAAACCATACGCGGTTCTTCTAAACCTCTTGTTTTTTGTTCCAAGTGTGATTCATCTATGAAGGTCCTTGTCCACCTAGGTGCAATAACTGCAAAAAGGTTGGCCTCAGGCCTAGGATTGTAGAATGCGACCTGCATTTGAAACAACAATAACCGAAAACAAACAAACAACCGAACAATCAGAAGGAATGGTTGCTATGAGTGCGGAGCTCAAGGACACTTTAAAAGAAACTGCCTAAAACTAAAAAACAATGACCGTGGTAATCAAGCTGGGAATGACAGGGCTCCAGCGAAGGTGTATGTGGTTGGAAATGCGGGGGTCTCCAAAACCCAGGACATCGTCGTTGCGGGCTACGGTCCTTCTAATCAATCCGCTTATGCTTCTATTTATTTGATACGGGTGCCTGATCGGAGTTTTGGTCTACTGATTTAGCTCCGAAATTGACATCACGCCATCTTTTTTTCTTATACCTAGTCACTATTATGATGTCGAACTAGCTGACGGGAGAATAATTGGGTTAAACACTATCCTTAGTGGTTGCACATTAAACTTCCTAAACCATCCATTCAACATAAACTTAATGCCTGTAGAACTTGGTAGTTTCGATGCTTATAATCGGTAGGGATTTGGTTGGCGGAATAGTACAAGCGGTCATTGTGTGTGCCAGAAGATTGTTCGCATCCCTGGGGAAATGAAAACCTTAATCATACACGGTGATGGAAGTAACCAGGGAAATGTGACACGGGATTTAACTCATTTGTGCACCTAAAATGAGAGTACATGCACATTATGGATTTCTATCTTTTTGGCACATGTCACTGCAAAGGAGGTTGAAGACAAGTCGGAGAAGAAGCGACTTGAGGACGTGCCAATAGTTCGAGACTTTCCTGAAGTATTTCCTGAGGACTTGCCGGGTCTTCCTCCGACTCAACAAGTGGAGTTTCAAATTGATTTGGTACCTGGTGCTGCACCTGTTAGCACGGGCACTTATCGATTGGCACCTTTCGAATGAAATAAGAGTTTTCAGAGGCATGAAGAGCTGTCCGACAAAGGCTTTATAAGACCCAGTTCTCCCTCTGGGAGCTCAGATTCTTGTTTGTCAAGAAGAAGGATGGATCATTCCGGATGTGCATTGACTATCGGGAATTAAACAAACTGACAGTGAAGTGTCGTTATCCACTCCCCAGAATTGATGATTTATTTGATCAGCTTCAAGGGTCGAGTGTCTACTCGAAGATCGACCTAAGTTCAGGTTATCACCAACTGAGGGTTCGAGAAGAAGACATTCCGAAGACTGACTTTAGAACTCGTTACGGCCATTATGAATTTCAAGTTATGCCATTTGGTTTGACGAACGCACCTGCTGTATTTATGGACCTTATGAATAGGGTGGCAACATACCAATTTTCTGGATAAATTTTGTGATTGTCTTTATTGACGATATTCTGATAATATTCGATGAACAAGCTAAGACACAAAGGACCTTAAGCTAATCTTAGAGTTGCTTAAGAAAGAGGAGTTGCATGCCAAATTTTCCAAGTGTGAATTTTGATTCCCAAAGCACAGTTCCTCGGTCACGTGATTGATAGTGAAGGCATTCATGTGGATCCAGCCAAGATTGAATCCGTTAAAGATTGGGCATCTCCTAAGTCACCAACGGAGATTCGTCAATTTTTAGGTCTTGCTGGGTATTACCGGAGATTCATTGAAGGGTTTTCAAGATCGCCCACCACTAAACGATAACCTAGCTCACCCAGGAAGAAGGTCAAGTATGAGTATGGGTGATAACATGAAGCAGCTTTTCAACTGTTGAAACAGAAGTTGTGCAGTGCACCAATCTGGCCCAATATTGAGCCCACCCATTTCAATGACTGACATAACTAAGGCACCAAACCGCGAACACACAAAAGCGAAACACCGCGCACATAGATCCTATATGCAACTAGACGACGGATCTTAGGTTATAGTCTAGGCCAAACCACCTAGTTCTCTATAACCTTGGCTCTGATTAGCAATCTGTCACACCCCAACAATGCTAGAAACTCGGGAATGCAACATAATGATCAATCATAACACAAGATACAAAATAGAGAAAACTACATTGCAAAAACTCCAAGTGCTATGAAGACCATCAACCTTAAACAAACTCAAGTGATGTCCCAAATCGCAACTAAAAATCCACAATCTCTTACAATTAATCCAATGCCATCACAGGGGACCATAATCCAAACTTAATCCAAAACATCCAAATGCTAGAATCAAACAACAAGCAAGCAAGACTTTAAACGAAATTCCACACAAGATACTTCTAAGTCTGCTATCAGTCACCAAACTACTCTTCTTTTACTTCACTTAAAAATGATACTCGAAAACGTCAACAATAATGTTGGTGAGCTCGTAGGTTTGACCTTAAACCCAAAAGTTGTGCCAATATTTCAATAGTGGACACAGACCGATATAAGGTAAATAGTAAGACGTCATATGATAGACGTAAGAGAACGAAATCATAGTCTAGTATTAAATACTCATTATCCATGTAATAGTAGTAGGGATGCAAAAGAGAGCATATAAGTTACCTGGGAGCAAGCGCGTGCGGATATCGGAGAAACAAGGAAAGACTCTATATTTTGAAAAACATGGTCATAGTCTAGGTTTTGAAAACGACCTAGTTCTCTATGACTTCAGCTCTGATACCATCTGTAACACCCCCAAAAATCAGGACAACGCAGCGGAATGGTAACATTGGGGTGCTACTTCAGGGCACAAAACACAAGTCACGGAAAACGACCTCAAAAGAGACGTTTAAATAAATTTCACATTCGTTATATTAAAATCAGAGTTTACAAATTATTTAATGGTACTCAAATTATTAAGCGTTCAAAAATATATCCGCGCGACTCGAATGCTCCCAATGCTCCACTAGCAAATAATAACCTGAGAAAAACATGCAAAAACGGTCAACATAAAGTTGGTGAATTCATAGGTTTAAGTAAAAGCAGTGTTGAAATAATTTAAGAAATGTCTTTGTAAGAAAAGTAGCGTTACAGTATTTCAAAGTGTTATTTCCGAAATCCAAGTAGTGATTCAGTAAATCAAGTAATGTTTAGTAGTGGACCACAAGATCGAAGTAATGGTGGACTAAGTACGTATTCCGAAGTCCAAAACAAGTAATAGCAGACTATGTACGTATTCCATAGTCCAAAATAGGTAAGGTAGACAAGAGAAACACATTCATCATGTCCAACACTTTGTATTATTGCACTAAGCTCATGACCCCGAAGCCTTAACTAGTTTGTGCCCCAAATGTATAGGATGCTTGCCAACAACCTAAAAGTATTCTCAATGTTAAATGCACCATGGTCAACTTGTGACCAGAAATTCCAGGTGGGGATTGTCAGTCCCGATAGATCTATCCACAACACTCGCGCTCACTACAATAGCAATTGACGGTTCATGATATAGTAGGGACTTAATTGGCAATAGTGGTAACTTAGGCAATAATATTCAGGCAGTAATCTGGATAGCATACAGTTTAAAACAAAACACTTGTGTCCGTAGTAAAACAATCATGTAATTCCACCCCGTAGAGTTTATAAAACAAGGAGATAGAAATGGGGGCTATGAACTCACAAAGTATTGAAAGGTAATTGTACTGTAGTAAAATATATGAGTTTGTAAACGAGCATGTATTCCCCTCGCGGGTTTATAAAACATTGAAAAGATTAAAATGCGAGACTATGAACTCACAAAGTCCTTGAAAAGTAATCACATTGTTATAAGATAAACGAGTATGTAAAAGAGTTTGTAAACAAGCATGTATTCCCCTCGCGGATTTATAAAGCATGTAAATATGTAAAAGCGAGGATATGAATCTCACCTTAGAAGTGAAGTGATGAAATAATCAGGTAAATGGCAGAAAATGTATCACGGAAATATCCGAAAGCAACCTAAGTAAATATGGGTCGTATAAGTACCAAGTACTTTAATTAATAACATTGAATATAATCTTATAGTTGTTATATCGTACTATCGTTCGGGCTATCATAATTAAAGAGGTCATGACATGACGTACGAGGAGTTAGGACACTTTAAATCGTAAATCCAACAACTCGTCGATACGCCATCCGAAGAGGCCTCATTATGAAACTCCCTAGTATTATAGCACTTTGATAACCACTCAATATTCTATATAGCATAATCACCGACTAATCGTTTTAGTAAAATAATATTTATAAAGTGAAAACGTTTATAAATATACTTTTCGTAAAAATGACCTAATTTGGTCGTTTTAAGCCCGTTGCTCGCGTTTCTTATGTCCACGTCTTCGTAGTAAGACGAGTGATCAAAATATTACATTTTCAAGTTTTTGATATTCTGCGATGAATAGTGTTTTTACTATTCACAACAGCTATATACTCGTTTTTAATTTAATTAGCGTAAACTTGTAATCGTAATAACTTATTCGTTTTAATCCCGATTTTAGTGATTCCTTCAAGTACGTCTTTGTTATTAAAAGATGTATTATATTTTATAAAGTTAATCCCACTGATGAATAGTGCTTTTTACTGTTCATAGTTTATAAAATTACTTTTATAAACTTTAATTATCGTAAATGTCGTAGTTTATTCGTTATAGTTCCGTTTTTAGCGATTCTTTCGAGTACGATCTCGTAATTAAAAGTTATATCATATTTTAGATGTTTTAAAAATATTAGTTTCTGTAATGAATAGTAACTTTTATAAAAATAGTTTTATAAAAGTATTTATAGTCGTAAACTCGTAATTAACGTATCTTTTTCGTTATAAATCGGTTTTTTGAGTTTCTTATCATTTTGGAATCGTCACGAGACGTATTATTTTTGTATAAAGTCAAAAGCTACTGTATTGAATTCGAATTTAAACAGCCCCTATTTATAAATGTGTATATCTTTATAAAAACCTTGTTTTATGTATTAATTAATTTAGTAGTTTACTATAAAAACTCTTATAACCATATTTTACATATGTGGTACTTATAATAATGTCCAAGTTCATCCATAGTCCTTGTAAAGTCATTGTAACAAGTTTTAACAATTTATTTCATTACTTTCATTTGTAATTATATTAAGTAACATTAAAACCCTAATTTTTACTTAAACATGTTTATACTTAAACAACATGTTAACATATTTATACATTCATTTTTCCATGATATTTATAACCATATGACATAAGAATAAGTGCATAAAATCATAAACATAAATAATAACTCATTTTACATATTAAAAAGTCCTTAGTGGTGATTTAGCCATAATTAACATTTTACACATAAAATCATAAGAAATAAAAGAATGAAAAAATTCTGAAGACCTAGTGATAATGTATAAGATGAGAAATAAGTTCTAAACCCGTGTTTAGATTCAAAACCAAAGCTTACAAGCTTATAAACCCTAGATTAGGTTTGAAACCCTAATCTTCCCTTTTCTTCCTTAATCCTTGCAAATGATGAACCAATGCTTGCAAACACCTTAGTGTACCTTAGGATTGATGTGTAAAGGGTTGTATGGATTGTAGAAAAATTTTGTATGGTTTGATTATATGAGCTTATAATGCCGTGGGTTTTAGAGCATAGAAAAGAGGAAGAAAATAAATTTTGTAAGTAAAGAGTTTATGTAAAGTTTACTTATGCATGCATGTGTATTTATAGTAAAAATATCTTACTAACCTAACCATGGTTACTTTCTAACCCTTGTACAAGGTTAAGAAGTCAAGTGGTTCATGGTGTAAGAGTTTGTTTCCTAGATCTTTCTTAAATATCTAGATATTATGTACAAGTTGTAAATTCTTGGTTCTATCCTCAAAATTTCGGCATATATACATATATATGATGTTATTTTTATTATTTTGGGTATTGGGTATAATCGTGGGTATTCGTTTAAGCGTAGTTAGGTTTTGGTGCTTCCGGGTATGCCGAAACGCGTTTTATCGTGAAACGTAAGCATTTTACGTAGCCAATAAAAATAAGATGAACAAAGTTATTAATTATCCTTATAATAATCATATAACACTTGCTTGATGTAAACATTTAATCGTTTAATGCCCGTTTACATTGAATGATCATTTTTAGTTTACGCGATTTAACTTAACGTTTACGGTTTAAGAGCAAACGCGTAAAACCCTAAAAATAAATTGTGAATTACATAATGTCATACAATGACCTAAAACACGAGGTGATATAGTCAACCTCCTGATAATCACAACCTATGAAACATTACTGTATCTTCTTAAAAGATCATATACATATAATTACCCGACTACCTGCTTTTAGTTGCTTTTTGCTACTTTTAGCGATGCTTAAAATATGTCCCCATATCCAACTTTGTTTTCTCATGCTACCTACAACTTTGCATCAATATAAGCTCCTTTAACGCATTTGGATTTGTAATTAATGGGTAAAACTATGCATAACGTTTAGTTTCAAAATAGCTATGATACAATACTTTTATTTTAATGATTGGTTTATCTACTTTTCTCATAGTCATCAGTCTAAGAATAAAAGATATACCACAAAAGAAATGCAGAAAAATGATGGGGCAGAACCTATTTTAATCGAACTAGCCAATAATGTTATCGATCAGTGGGAGCATGGCAAGAAGAAATGTGGCCCAACTTAAAACATCCATTTTAATCAAACTACCTTTTATCAGACAAAAAATCTTAACATTAAACCAACATTTAGATATAGTTGCTAAATACTAGCATCAAAGTAAATTTTGTGCATCCTTCTTGTTTTAGAATCATCATAACATTTTCACATTATAACAGACAACAAGTCAAGTTACATCAAGGTTACTTATATACGCGACAACTAAAGAAACTAGTAATAGTCGATTCTTTCTACTGTAAAGAAGGTAAGGAGTTGACACTTTCTCAGGATGCAATCCCCTACGCCTGACAACAGGTGCATTCTGGCATAATTACGTGCAACACCAACAAGCCAAACAGCGAAAAGATTAACTTAATAAAAGGATGACCAACATGTAGTCTATTCATGTTGAAACAAGTGCTTCAGACTAGTCTAATAATAAGGCAAAGAAATTGACGCACCAAACATCATTTTAGAAAAATTAAGTATATGGAAAGTACTTGCTCTTGCTTCTCATGAATTTCCTCGGCTAATACACGTTTCTTTAATGCAAAATTCAAGTATATAACTTGTTATACCTTCTTTTGTAAACACCACTTGAACTGTTGGAGTACACTTGGTTAGTTAGTTATACTGCTAACAAGTAATTTAAAATACATAGAAGTGTGTTCGAGAGTCATATCAGCGAGTCTGAAAGATTCTTATCAACAACTACCCTAAATAAGATTTAAGGCCGGTTTAATCTTTTTACAAACTTTTCACCAAACCAAACTATTTTAAAAGTAAAAGCACAAAAACAGTACTGCAAAATGTATATTATAATGATTCATAACCAAAGCTGTAGATGTTTCTTGCTAGTGAGGTAATTGAAAATCTCTACACATTCAGAGAACATTTTTATGTTGTGAAATCACAACTCACAACTCGCAAGTATGACTTAGAATTCTAAATATCTAGACCTAAAGAGCCCCATTTCGAGAAGACATCAATAAAAAGTCACTAGCATCATACTTAAAATTTCCACAAACTAATACCAACTGCATCAATTTTTCAAAACAACTGCATCAAACTTATAACTAAACATACAAGTCTTTTGTGATAAAAGAACAAAAATACTAGCTAATAAATCACATTTGTCACAAACAAACACCTTTTGCATCAAGGTTTCAGAACAACCGAATCATAAATACAATTACACACAACAACATTTCTAATCATAACTTAAACAAAAAAGTTTTAGATCAATATTTTCCACAAACAAAGACATAATGCATCAACATTTTAAAAGAGCTACATCACACATACAACTACTGATCAAGAAATGTGTTGATACTTTATTGTGATCAGTGAACACCGTGGATCTTGGTACTTTTTATGTACAGATAGTGCCTCCAAATTTTTTAGAGCGAACACTACTGCCCCAAGTTCTAAATTCAGGTGTCATATTGTTCTTTTCATGATTTTTAACTGCGTGGTGCATAAGAAATCACATTTTTCTCTTTGCATTAACACTGCGCCCAAACCCTTCTTTGAAAGCATCGCATATGCGATGAATCTTCGCTTCCCTCAGGTTAGCCATGGATTGGTGAACTGCACATCTTCAATTCTTTAACAGTTGAAAAGCTGCTTCTATGTTTATGCCACCAATCAAACTTGGACACGCCTTTTTGGGTTAGTTTGGTCATTGTCTTGGCGATCTTTGAAAACCCTTCGATGAATCTTCTATAATAGCCGGCAATGCCCAAAAATTAGGGAATCTCTGTTGGGGTTTTTGTGTACGCCAATCTTTGATAGATTCAATATCTGGCATGGGTCAACGGTGAATTACTCGAACTCAATCACCGTGAACGAGGAATTGTACCCTGGTAATCCAGAATTCACATCTTGAGTACTGGCGTACAATTCTTCCTTATTTAAGCAATTTCAAGATCTGCCTTAAGGTGTTCTTTAGTTCTTCTTACTTTTAGTGTAGATCAAAATGTCATTCGATGAAGACAATTACAAACTTGTCCAAATTCCGGTTTACCACACCCGGTTCATAAGGTCCTTTAGAACATGGCTGGTGCGTAGTCAAAACCAACAGACTGACTTGATTCATAGTGACATATCGAGTCCATGAATGCAGTCTTGGGAAGTCTTTTCTTCGAACCCTTTCATTTGGTGATACCCTGACCTCAGATCGATTCTTTGAATAAATACTAGACCCTTGCAGCTGGTCGGATAGGGTCTTCGATCCTTGGGAGGGGTCGGTAGCGGTTCTTCACTGTCAGTTTTGTTCAATTCCTGTAATCGATGCACATCCGAAAGACCCCATCTTTCTTCTTTACAACAGAACCGTAGCTCCCCAGGGTGAGGAACTTTGGTCTTTATGAGCCTGTGTCCGTAAGTTCCTGTAGTTGCTTCGCTAGTTCCTTCTTTTCGGTGAACAGTGCTAATCTATATGGTGCCAGGGGCTACAGGGTGTTGCACCCGGATACCAAATCGATTCGAAACTCCCATCTTGTTCGCATATGTGGGTGGTATACCGGCAAGTCCTCAGGGAAAGGACTTAGGAAATTCTTGAACAAATGGGTACATTATCAAGTGTTTTCCTTTCACTTGTCTTCGTCTTTCGGTTTGCATGATATTTGCTAAGAAAAGAATAGTGACATCCCTTCGTTAAATACTATTGAGCCTTAGTACATGAGATGATGTTTAATCGGGTCCCGTGTTCATTGTTGCTTCGTACCACGATACGATTAAAATTTCAACTCCAAAAGGAATACGAACGATATATTCCGCTCAGACAATAACGGCATCGTACTTGCCAACTATCCATACCAAAATTTTCACGTCAAAACTACCTAGTTCTACGGGCATTAGGTCTAATGTTGAAAGGAGCTTTAAGAGGTTTTACGATACAACCCGGATAATAGTGTTTAACACAGACTATTCGCACGTCGGCTAGTTGACATTATAATCATGATTCCATAATGCAGTTGGAGTGAGTGATAACAATTCGAGAGCTAAATTAGTAGATACAAAACTCCTATCGGAATCGGTTTCAATTAAAATAGATGCATAGCGGTTGTTATAGGAGAAACCGTACCCGTGACGACTTTGTTGTTCGGGTTTACCCCTACATTGCCCACGAATTCATCCCTTTTGCCTAGAGCACTGGCATTTACAGCCTGATTACCCCGGTTGTGTTGTTCTTCAATTTTGGCAATCCTTCTTGAATTGCCCTGAGCACCACATTCAAAACAAACCTCTAATAGCCACAATGTTGACATTTAGGGATTCTTGCAGTCACGACTAAATGCCAAATCGGTTACACTTGTGGCATTTGGGTGCACAAGGACCCTCATGTGATGTTAATTTGGAACACGAGGTTTAGGCCCTACGTATGTTTCTCCTATCACCATTTCCTGCCGGGCATAAGCTCTTCTAGTGTTTTGTCTCTTATTTGGTTGCTTGATTCTGGTTGTTCCTGGCTGGTTTTTTGTCATCAGACTTTCTTTTTGTTGTCAGTTGACGTTCAGCCTAAGTGTTGATTTTTTATCCATGAGTTTCAGTGCGCGAACTCAATGGCATCTGCATAGGTTTTTGGCTTAGTCGCCATCACCACTGCCATGGATCGTGTCGGCAGCCATCCGACATATATATCTCCAACTTGGTTCTATTTCTTCCGGAAACATCCAAACGCTACCATTAGTGCCAGTTCTTAGTAAATCGTTGGCTTTAGTGTTTACCACATCGTTACCCTTTACCTTCAAATTCCCATTTTGAAACTCTAGTTTCTTATTTCGCCCCTTAGGCAGTATTTGTCTGTTCATCTTCTTTTTTCAGTGTCCTCCATGGCAATTGCTTATGGCAGCTTCAGGTGTAGTATGGTCTTAACTTGGGAGTTATCCACTATGTATGAGCATTTCCTTGCAGGGTTACACGTAGCATATTTGACCTCGCATTGTACTGTACAGTTGCTTATGCTATAAAATAGATTCCTTCTTTGTCGACCTCTGAGTGAGTCGACTAACTCCCTCAGTGCCACTGAAAGGTTCAAGGGGTTGGCGATTTTAGGAAGTTCCAGGGTTAGGTGCATTTACGAGCAAACCTGCACAGGCCTTCTGACACCCGTTCCTGAAGTATGGCTATCATCGCCATTCCGGGTTGCATCACGTGCTGCCAGTGCAGCAGTAACGCCTTCGTTAATCATTGCCTGAATTTGGGCGTTGGTGACAGATGTCAGTTTGTTATGAGTGCTCTGCGGATGGTGTCGGTGTCTTGCACTTGGGTTTAACCTCTCGGTCCTTCTCTCTTGGTGCCATTTCTTTATTCACAAGAAAAATATAATACCCGTTAGAATTCATAAAAATCATAACTATGGACATAAATCTACACATTAAATAAAATGAGATCACATCACCGATGAAATGTACAATGTTATTGAAATTAATCGCTGGTATTAACAAACGACATCATTTATAATAAATCGATTTCATAGATAACGTAATCCATCCAATTTCATTATAACTTGGAAAATAACACTACATGTACGGTTTAGATACAAATGATACTACACTTAGTTACCAAGACAAAGAAATCAACCTATAAGCGTACTAGCCGGGATATACCGTAACACTTAGTATGCCTGAACAAGGTAGATAATACTTGAACAAAAGACTTACTGGGTAGCTAAACAAACAAATATCTATACAGTCTGCTAGCTGGGAATAACCATAATACTTAACAGGGCTGCATAGCATAGCTACTACATATCACAAAATCTAGGGAAACTGCTACCAGCCTGTCTTGTGCATCATGGCTGTTGCGGGACCTTTGCGGGTCCATGCTGCCTCTGAACTTCGACCATCTGTGTCTGTAGTCCTATTCAGCAAACCTCAATGTCTAGTCAACTGAACCTAAGCTCTTTTTGTCTGATGTTTACAACTCTGAAATTCAACCTCTGTCTTCCTGTGATCTGCTGATGTAACTTAGAAATCAATGCACTCTGCGCCACTACTGTAGTACGTAATGACATAACATCTGAACGTGCATAGTCGCTAGAATCCATGGATAGTCCCCAAGCCTCACGAGCCATCTTAGCCTCTCTCTCTATCATTACTGCTAAACGACGACCAATGACTGGCTATCCCTATACAACAAGTTGGACTCGGCCTCTAAGTTGAGAACGGTCTCTTTGGAGCATCCTCCATAATTCCATTACATGATGGTAGTTCTCCTCTACAATGGTTTTAGAAGATCGGATTCACCCTCAGATTGACCACTCTAGGGTGTCGGTGCTAATCCATCGATGGCTCTACCAGATCATCCCATGTATCCGTAATGCCATAGTCTAACTACCTAGGACGTCGAACTTTAAGGAGGGACATTCAACCATATCGACAAGTCCATACAAGGTCCCCCTCGATATGGAATTAAGGGTCGTCCCTCGCTATGCAGTCTATCCTGTCTGGCAGCACGGCTGCTTGAACTATCCCTGACCTCATGATAGGGGGTTTTTTTTGGGAGAAGCAAAACGCACCCTCTTCCGAAGCGGTAAACAACTCTCGGGAATCTCAATATGAGTAGGGCTATTGGGTGGTGGGGATGGTATCTGTGGTAATGGAGATGATAGTGGAGTAAGTGGTGATGGTGGTGGGGTGGTTAAGGCAAGAAGTCTCTCGACCTCTTCCCTAGGAGGAAGTGATATGGATGGCTCATCCCGGATAGATATCCTGGCGGTCATACGGTGTACAGGTGGGACAGAGTCGGCCGGAGCTGGGTGCTCCTCCTCCTCCTCCTCATCCTCGTCCTCGTCCTCATCCTCATCATCATCATCATCCCCATCAGCAGGGTAGTCAGCTGGATCCTCCTCGGGATCCTCATCGTCCTCCTCCGGCTCCTCCTCCGGATCAGACTCAGGAACATATCCTGGTGAATCTGCAGTGGGTGAGGCATTATTTAGCGAGCAAGAATGTTATTGGCTGCTCCCTCGGCCTGAGTGTTATCTCATCCTCCTGTGGGCATGTCTCAGGGTACCATCGGCTCGGAACAAGTCAGTGGGGAGGTTGACTGCGGCTCCTCGGGGCCAGTATGTAGTCAGGCGATGGGGGTCACCTCAACGGCCCAGGTATGTGTAGGCGTTGGTGGAAACCTCATTAGCAGCATATTATGTAAGGCATATGGGTCCTCTGCATTATGGGTGGTCCATCGACTCCTAGTGAACCCAAGTCTGAATCGTCATCAATGGAAAGGATAACTGAATGTGTATGTAACTCTAGAATGCTCAGAATCTGACATTGATAATATCTGAAATCAAAATTAGCTTATATTAAGTATGCTAATATAAGACTCTTATAGATATTATACACATTTATATTATATCATGTATATAATATGAATATCAAATCATGCATTGCTTCTGCTCCTAACCGAACTATGCGCATTAGTGTCTTGTATGTCCGTGAAACCCTTTGTATGATGCAATGTTTGATAATGGTTATAGTCAAGCAAAAAACATTTGACCTGGTGCTCATATAACCTGGCTCTTCAAATACCAATCTATAACAACTCCAAAATTGGGGTCGCAGCGGAAATTAAGGGTCCAGGGCGTGTTACTTCTAGGATCAATAACACCAGATTAATAATCTAAGAACGGACCAAAAAGTCGTTTTAAATTGATTACAATGGATTTAATAACGTAGTGTTACAAAAGCCTAAAGCTTATATTGTTTATATTGTTATATTACAAGATTTCCAGCCCATAACAGATATACAAAATGTAATGCGACTAAATCTATAATGCATGACTTCAAAATTATATCCACCATGTATCCTTCGCACCTCGTGCTTAATGACCTGAAAAACCATCTGCATTTAAAAAAGTCAAACATAAAAGTTGGTGAATTTCATAGTTTATGTAAAGTGTATATGCAGGACAGCAAGACTTTCCCAGTGATATGCTACAGATGCAGACATCACAAATGCAATGACGTTTTGCCTAAGCTCATGACACCGAAGCTCGAGCATAATTGTTTACAATATATAAATATTGCCTACATTTACCCGTGATGTGTTCAACCCTCGTAACATCCCAGTATCCGACAATGATATACGTTCGTTTCCAGTGATAGTAGTTCACTCCGGAACGGGGAGGTCTATCCCAAATAGATCTATCTACAATCATTCTGCGCTCATTTCCAGTAAATTGACAGTTCTTGATTCATGGTCATACTGGGTTATCGCTACTTAGGCAAAAGTAATCATAATAAAATGTACACTTGCGTCCAATTTATAAAACATGCATATGTTTCTCACCCAAAAAACTTGTAAATTAATAATTGTAAAATATGGGGCTATGAACTCACCTTGAGTGAGTATAATGATAATTTAATATCACAAATGAAAAGCGTTCAAACTAACGACCAAATACAACCCTAGTTAATTATAGGTCTCGAATCGAGTACTCAAGTACGTTGTCTAACAACTATTATATAATCCTAAATATAGTTATCATCATAGATCGTGTCAGGGCTATTCAGTAATTAAGAGGTCATGACATGACGTTACGAGGAGCTAGGTACTTTAAATTCGTAAATCCAACAATCGTCATTACGCCATACGAAGAAGGCCTATTACGAAATTCCCTAGTAATATATTTACTTTGATGAACCTAATAATATATTTGATTATATACATCTATATAGCTATATCACCATCTAATCGTTTAAGTGAAATCGTGTTTTTAAAGTAAAAACGTTTATAATTACCCTTTTAGTAAAAATGACATAACTTTTGCGTTTTAAGCCCGATTTTGACGTTTCTTGCGCCCATGCTTTCGTATTAAGACGAGGAATCATAATATCGCATTTTTATGTTTTTGACCTTCTGTTGTGAATAGTGTTTTTACTGTTCACAACAGCTCCTAATCCCGTTTCCATACTTTAATTAACGGTAAAAACCCCGTTTTTGTCGTATCTCATTCGTTATTGTTCCGTTTTACGATTCTTTCTAGCACGTTTCTCATAATTGAAATTTTTATCATATAAATGGTGTTTTAAAAGTATAAGTTTCTGTTATGAGTAGTAACTTTTATAAAAATAGTTTTATAAACGTATTTAGCGTCGTAAACTCGTAATTAGCGTATCTTCTTCGTTATAAATCGGATTTTCGAGTTTCTTATTATTTTGGAAACGTCATGAGGTGTCACTATTCTTTAGAAACTTTACATATGGCTATGTCAAAAATCGTATTAAAACAGTGGGTTTGTATTTTTGTGATTTAGATATGTTTTAAGCTTGATTTTAGTACCATTAAGCTTCAACACCTTGTTACAACTACTTTACAACATTTATACCTTATGTCATACATATATTAAGTCTATTAGCTCATGTTTTGTCTAAGAGAGTCCATAGTATCAAGAGCACAAGTCCTTGCATTACTTTCATATCTAACTTAATAAGAAAAAACTTTTTTAGAAACCCTAATTTGTTCATATTATATGTTTACTCTTAACCTCATGTTAAAACCACTTGATTACATCCCTTTTAACATTTCATATTAGGCATCCATATGGCATTGTTAAATAAAGTTCACAAAACATTGACAATAAGTAAAAAATTCATTTTACATATTCAGGGAGTACCTAAATGGTGATTTCGCTAAATATAAATATGAACAAATAAAAACTTAGTTATGAAATGAATTAAGCTTTAAAATAACCCTTCGAGTGGATGATGTAGTAGGATATGGGAGAAAACAAACACACCTTGTGATTACACTCTTGGCTTGTAAATATAGGATGAACCCCCCTAATTTTCCCAAGACCCCCCCCCCCCAACCTTTTCTTCCTTTTCTTGCTTCCTTACTTGCAAATGCTTATCCAAACCTTGGAACCACCTTAGAATACCTTAAGTATGATGTGAGTATGCTTGTATAATGAGAGAAAATTAAGCAATGGATTGCTTAATATTGGCTTTTTGAGCCGTGGGTTTTGAGAGGTGAAATGGGAGAGTGTTGTTTGATTTTACACTTAAGGAATGATCATGTATGTGTTTCTCTCTTGGACTCATGCTTTATATAGTGAAAATATCTAATTAACCTAACCATGATCACTTTCTAACCCTTGTGTAAGTGAAATGGTTCCCTATAATATCTAGATATTTATAATATCTAGATATTTAGGGCAAGTGTCTTGCAAACAAGATAATACTTGGTCTTATCTCCTAAAATTCGGCCACATACTCATATAAGTGATGTTATATTGATTATTTTGTGTATTGGGTATAATCGTGGGTATTCGTTTAAGCGTAGTTAGGTTTTGGTGCTTCCGGGAATGCCGAAACGCATTTTATCGCGAACACGTTATGCGTTTTCGTAACCAATAAAAATAAGATGAACAAAGTTAATAATTATCCTTATAATAATCATTTAACACTTGCTTAATGTAAACATTTAATTGTTTAATGCCCGTTTACATTGAATGATCATTTTTAGTTTACGCGATTTAACTTAACGTTTACGGTTTAAGAGCAAACGCGTAAAACCCTAAAAATAAATTGTGCATTACATAATGTCGTACAATGACCTAAAACACGAGGTGTTATAAGAATGGTGACATGGCATCAAATCAAGGGTTGAGATCGATTTAAACAAGCACAAGGGCAAATGAAAGGCTAAGATCAAGGCTGGTGAATCTCTCACGCAACAAACACGCCAAGGACCTAGATCCTTCCACTAAAGCCTATAAAAGGAGGCCTCGTCTCACACATACGGGCATCTAGAGTAGTATATTAGTTTTTAGCTTATTTAGATTTAAGTAGCTTATTGTAAAATTTAGCTTATTGTATTTTCAGTTTTTAAACCTTGTAACCTCATTTCAATATTAATTAAATTTCATAGTTTACTTTATAATTATTGTCTTATTATAAGCTTAAACATGTTGGATCTTACTTAAATAAACTCTAAATAAGCCATTGTCACTAGATAATCTAAGCTTATCAAAGCTTAATAGGTTTAAATTTGCCTCAAGCACTCAAATCTACCCCAAATGTACCTCAGATTATTTTGGAAGGGAAGCCAGACTTGGATGGGCTTCCAAGACCTCACTAGCTTATCCTAGATAAGCTAGAGCTTTGTAGATCAGCTCTTGTAGCAAAAATATATATAACAACCCGTAACTTTCATAAATGTAAATATCCATCTATTAAGTTAGATGATGTACAATCTATTAGTTATATATGAACTCACCTTTTTTAGGGAAATTTTTCGCTTTATTACATTACATTACTTTGCCAATATCTCAATATGCAATATAACCTGCATAACGAAAGTTAACGTACCTCAGGCACCTTTCATATGGAAATCCTATCATTCATATATGTCATAGCAACATTTTTAATATATCCAAGACCATTTCATAATATCATTTCTACAAAGTACATTTTATTCATTATAATGTTCCATTCGCACGTTATATCAAAACGGCCTTTAAACCATTATCGGATGCCTCTAAACCCTAATTCATGGAAGGGTTAACCCCTAAATTGAATAGCACAAGCTACTAATGCATATGTACAAGCAATAGAAATATCTCTATTTGGATATTAAAATTCTCCAAGTCATAAGTACAAATCTTAAGAATAGCTTAATGTATCAATTCATTAAGCATGATCTCTAAAATAGCCGTTCTACCTCAGTTTTCATTCTAATTTCTCTTACACTATTGTGTATAAGTACTACCTTACTACACTCAATATACAATATGTAAACCCTAATTATTCTATTCATAAGCTTTTATACATCTTTTTGCACTCAAAACCCTAATTCAAAACCCTAAACCCTAAAACCAAGCTAGTTTCTAAACCATGACTCGTTTCTTGATTTTTATCCATTGTAAACTTAAACCAACTCTCAAATAAGTGGTAATAACATTTTCAATCACTTTCCATCATCATTTCACCATATTAACAACAATGTATAAGAAACAAAGCTAGAAAACCCTAATTATGCCCTAATTATAACTTTTGACCCGTTTACTCATTTTCTACCCATTTTAACCTAAACCACCTATCAAATTTTGATTATAATCCTTAATATAAGTCTTAGGATCAGTAACCTATCATTCTTAATCAAATGTATACGAAATTCAAGCTTGAAAACCCTAATTAAGCCCTAATGTACCCGAAACTCATAACCTTTGCATTTTGACCCATTTTGAAAGTTTTCTTGCAATCAAGCACCTTTATGACCATGCTACTTCATCCCTAAGCTTCTTACAAGCACCTCACACAAATATCTACTTCATTTTAATAGTTTAAAAAATGATCACATGGTTCCTTGTTCTTCTTTCTTAGCCGCGGCATACCAAGACCAAGCCAACACATCAAGGCTACTTTATAGCTTAAAAAACACATCCTATAGACCCTCCTCATCACCCTCTAGACTTTCCACATGTCCTAACCAGCTCACATAGCTTACCTTGGCCTTTAAGGGTTATTCGCCTATAAATAGAACCCTAAACACTTCATTTTTCTTCGTCCCCCACTTCCTCCTCTATAACCCTTACATAGAAGCAATAATTTGCTCTAATATATCCTAATAGGTATTAAGAAGGCTCAAGTTCAGAAAGGAAGCAAAAGAAACCAAGAAACGAAGCCTCGGAGTCGTTATTCTAGGCGTACGAAGCTAAAAGT
>BQNB010094532.1:8719-26093 GCA_026074375.1 Tanacetum coccineum
GGAAGAGAGAAGAGAGCGTTTCGAATATGGATACAAATATGGATAGAGATACGGATACAAATACAGATACAGATACAGATACGCAAAGCAATGAAAATGACAAGGATGAAGAGGAGATTGAAAGGAATGTGGTTGTTGAGAAATTTCAAAGGCTAAGAAGGTGCAATGAAGATGAGAATGGAGATAAAGGAATATGTTATAATTATTGGGAGCCTTGTTGTTGGGTGGCTACTTAAATTTGTTTAAATCATCAAACTTATAATCAAACTAATTAATCGTTGTTTCTTTTTTAAAGAGAGAATGTTTTATTTTCATGAGAAAGATTATGGTAAGACTAATGGTTTTTTTAAGGTAGTAATAGAATTTGTCAAATAACTTTGATTATGACAACAATACTCCGATTGTCACATGCCATATGTTCCACGCGTAATAAATTTGACAACTATATGTGCTTAATACCATTTGACAACTATACTCTATACTCGCCTTTTGCGTCGTCCTGGAAAAAATTTTCCCGTATGCTGGGGAAAATGCTTACAGAAGAAGGTTTACTATCACCTGAAAATTTGTCAAATTTTATTAACATGTAGTGTTACAAATATTTCAAATGAGACGTGATTAGATTCAATTCAGACCTTCATAATTTGATTTCCTAAATCTCATCTTTCTAATGATCTTTGATGAATTCAGCCCTACATTTCTATGTTGCGAGTGTATCATAAACAAATTCGAACTAACAAACGTGTTGGAAATAATAATTTCCTCCCTAAATTTTTTTAGGGTATCCGAAAGAATAAAGTTTAATGCTCTTTTGGTCGTTTTCATTGTCTTTACGAAAAGTAAGGAGGTAGGAGTGTACTATATATGGCTGTAGGGTTACGAGGGAGAATTTTCTTTAATCTAGCTAACGAAGTAATCAACTAATTAGACCAATGTGAATTGAAATAAACGAGTCAAGTTCAGTCTGCATCGCGCGTGCTTTGAATATTAAATCGTACTTATATACTATAGTTCACATCATTCAAGATCGCAAGATCTTGGATCAACAGTTGATGCAAGGATCATAGATATGAATAGTTTACATGAAGACTGTCGAAATTTAACAGATAGTTTTATAGATAATCAATCAAGAATATTAGCAAAATCTAAGAAAAATGGTTTTTAATTTTTTTTACTATCTCGTTGCATTTTCTAGCGACTTGCTAGTTTTTTTAACGAACTTTCTGCTGCTAAAACATATTTTCTAAGGAATTGCTAGTTTTTTTAATGAACTCTCCGCCGTTTAAAAAAAACATCAGCATGATTAAAAGGAATATTAGTCGTGAGAACCTAATTAACTTTCCAAAAGGAGTGATCTACATAAAGTGTGTAAGCATGTTGTTGTGACGTACTTGACAGAATCAATGAATCAAATAGTACAGAATCATTCTATAACCGGTTGTCCATGACGTGGCCCGGCTAAAACCCAACCATGACCAAAGGACATAAAGTTGACTTTCTATATTTCTATACTAACTGTCTAAAGTTGCTCTATATTTGCATCTGACTTGTGTTCCACGTACCTTTGTCTAAATATACACTCGGGTTTCTAAGTACTTAGATGCCAAATTGGAACAATATATGGGATCAAATGATCGTTACTCTAGAAGTACCTGTTCTTGTTTATCGTTGTAGAAATATCGTGTTTCTACCTATGTTTTTGTACATCTATAATCCTTTTTCGGGTTTAGTTTTCAAACATTACTTAGTTTTTAATAAATTTGACAAATTTTCAGGTGTAGTTAAACCTTCTTCTGTAAGCATTTTCCCCAGCATACGGGAAAATTTTTTCCAGGACGACGCAAAAGGCGAGTATAGAGTATAGTTGTCAAATGGTATTAAGCACATATAGTTGTCAAATTTATTACGCGTGGAACATATGGCATGTGACAATCGGAGTATTGTTGTCATAATCAAAGTTATTTGACAAATTCTATTACTACTTATAAAAAACAATTAGTTTACATAATATTTCTCAGGAAAATAATACATTCTTCTTTTAAAAAAGAAACAACGATTATTAGTTGATTATAAGTTTGATCGATTTAAACAAATTTAAGTAGCCTCAACAACAAACAAGGCTTCCCAATAAATTTTAACAATATTCTTTTCGCCATTCTCATCTTCATTGCACCTTCTTAGCCTTTGAAATTTCTCAACAACCACATTCCTTTCAATCTCCTCTTCATCCTTGTCATTTTCATTGCTTTGCGTATCTGTATCTGTATCTGTATTTGTATCCGTATCTCTATCCATATTTGTATCCATATTCGAAACGCTCTCTTCTCTCTTCCAACATGTTAATAGAAGCCTACCATGGCTCCTTTCAGCTTGCAAGCAATTATTTCCTAAAGTTGTCTCCATAGCTTCAATGATCAACCTTCCTCCTTCGCGATGAGGCCTAACTTGAAATGGTGTAGAACCACTCATAGTAGTCAATGGAGGTGGAAAGCTTTTTGATACCACCTTCTTTGAATAACCTACTTGATCTCTTCTAGTCTTTTTCACTAATTTTCGCGACGTTGGGTAGGCGAAAATCGCGTCATCTTCACTCGTGTCACTACCCGTTTCGCTACCTAAACTTTCGGTGCAAATCTCTAGGCTTTCTTGGCTAAGTTTCAAAGAGTTTTGGTTATGAACATACAAGTTTGTATCCGTTTTGAAATAATCATCAATTGGTTTATGTGGTGTAGGAGATTGGAGTGTATTATTCAAACTTGAAAAAAGGGTTTTTTGGCTATAAGATTTTGGTGAAACAAGTTTGAGTCTCATGGTGGTTGCCTCCATGGAAGGTTGTGATTGTTGTGGACAAAGAATTGTAGACATGTTTTGTTTGAGTGAGAGATAAGAGAAAGAGATTATGGCATGAATTTATAGGGATGGAAAGTGGTGACAGAAGATGATTTAGCTAGGGTGGCAATGAGAAACCTTTTTGCACCACTTGATATTTTACAATTATTATGATGCCACAAATCACAATATCAATTATATTTATAGGTGACAAGTTTACATATGATAGAGGTTAAAACTTAAAAGAATACTTGACTTTTAATATTTGTAAATTTCTAAGACAAGTAGGATTGAGTAGGGATGACCAACAAATCACCATATATTATTTTATTTTTTAAATATTTAGTATTTTACCATATAGATTAATAACAAGATCACATTCTCATTTTAGTTAATTAAGCCATAGTATTTCAAAACCATTTCAATTAGTGGCTTGTTGTATTCTTTAGTTGCTGTTACTTGATTGTTGACAATCATGTAAAAAGGGACAATGGTTTGGGTAACAAATCTTGGTATCCATTAATTAAATTAGGATGTATTACTAAAATCATAATGGTGCTTGCTGCTTAATTACAAAATGCATTACACATAACTAATGATCTAAAGTTTTTTAGAATATATTTAACCAATTATAAAATTGTACGTAACACTTACTTTTTTTTGAACGGAAATATATAAAATCTAGCAAGACG
Source organism: Tanacetum coccineum (assembly GCA_026074375.1). Classification (NCBI taxonomy): domain Eukaryota; kingdom Viridiplantae; phylum Streptophyta; class Magnoliopsida; order Asterales; family Asteraceae; genus Tanacetum; species Tanacetum coccineum. Next base: position 12,241 of record BQNB010094532.1, read on the forward strand.
CTAGAAAAGAAGGATTACAAAGACAAAGAGATAGAGTTACAAGGATCGCTAAACCATTCTAACCAATTACAAGATACTTTACTATTTCTACTTGTGATACAATTGAAAGACATCATTTTAATATCATTAAAGAGCAGCTCTTTTTGAGGTCGCTTGAGGTTGAAAACGACTTTGTTTCGATAGTTCCATATCGCCCAGATAGTTGTATTAACCACCGCATCAAAGAACCTTTTTTTGAGCTTTTGTCATAAGAGTGCGTTCTGCCATGGTTAGGACATCACCCAGATTTTTAGAATTCTGCTACATAATTGAGTTTATTTTCATATTAATAGTCAATGATGTCTAAAAATACAGCTTTTGTATCATAGATTTGAAAACAACAACAAAAGTAATATTCAAAGTAACCTAGAGAAATGAATACGTGTTATTTGAACGAACATACAATATAACATTATTTAATTAAATAATTAATAGTCGTGAATTATTTGACATATATGATTATATTCAATTCAATCATTGTTTTTCTTTCATCTTTTGAGATTTCCAGGGACCTTCTAAAAGGGTGCTAGATAAATATGGTCGTATTTGATTTGTTATTTAAATGAAACTTTTCTTTACTTTATAGAATTTTATATTCCTCATAAAATATAACGATTTAAAAAATAGACATGAAATACATTATGTATTTCTTTTGATGTCGTCAATCGTCATAATTAAGAGAATAAATTATATTATGATGAACATGCTTTAAGTTTGTGGTTGAACAAGTTAGGTCACCCGCGCTCTGCTGCGGGATGTTTGGCGGCCGGTGTTTTCGGTTGGACGTGTTAGAAAGTATGTTTTTGTAATAAAAAAAAAATAACGGTCGTTAAGCAACGACCGATTTAAAGCACTGTTTTGGTGCATTCTAAAAAAAAAAACTAACGGTCGACCGCTAGTGGGGAAATGGGTATTTTATAAAAAAAATTAAAATGAGGGCAGTTTTCGTAATTTAACACATAGTGCGAGGGGGTATTTCGTAAATATTTGAGGGGCTATTTCGTAAATAAAAAAAGGAACGGGTCGGGGCGGACTGGGTCGGGTCGACCCGACAATACCGATAACTCAGAAAGTGTGAATGAATATTTTGAAAAAAAAAGCAAAAAAACAATTAAATTTTTTTTTTTAAATGTTCGGACATTCATAAAAAAACAGACCGATGACTAAAAAAGTGCGAGAGAGTATTTAAAAAAAGAAAACAAAATTTTTTTTCTAAAGGAAAAAAAAAACCGATCGGACCGGGTAGGGTTGAGCCGGCATATTAAATGCACCCCGGTAAAAAAAAGGAAAATTTTATCTTAAAATTTTTTTGAGGAAAAAAAGTTTACTTTTAAAAACTTTTTGAGGAAAAAAAGGAAAAAAAAATGGTAAAAAAAACTAACTGTTAAGAAAAAAATATTCATAAAAAAACAGACCGATGGCTCCGACAGTGCGAGAGGGTATTTCGAGAAAAGAAAAAGCAAAATTTTATTTTAAAATTTTTTTAGAAAAAAAAGAACGGGACGATTAGCGGAGCGCGAGGTTTGAGGAAACTTAAAGGTTTATTCATAAAAAAACAGACCGATGACTCAAACAGCGCGAGAGGGTATTCCGAGGAAAAAAATAAAGTTTTATTTTAAAAAAGTTTTGAAGAAAAAAAAGGTTAAAAAAAAGATGTCAATGTAAAAAAACAGAAAGTGAAAAAACCCACGTCATTAATGCCTGCTGCCACCTGCCTTGCCCTCTAGTGTCACCCGCACCTCGATACACCGAGCACCGCTCACCACGCACATCATCGAACCTTCACCCTCCTCCCCTCCCCCCCCCCCCCCCCCCCTTTCTCCAACCCAACAGACCCCCCCGACTAATCCAACCCAAAACCCCCAAAAAAAACGTTCCCCCCATAACCTAACACCCCAAAAATCTTCCCCCCCTGCCCCCCCCCCAGAAACCCCCCCACCACCCATAACATCCCCCCCACAACATAAAAAACCCACCGATGCTCACCGACAGAACGAGCGGGTAATTCGAGAAAAGAAAAAGAACAAATTTTATATCACAAAAAAAATTAAGAAAAAAAAAAAGAACGTAACGATTATCGAACTCGGAGGTCTGTAGGAAACTTAAAGGTTATATTCATTAAAAAAACAGAACCGTGACTCAAACAGCGCGAGAGGGTACCGAGAAAAAAAAAAAGTAAAGTTTTCTTTTAAAAAGTTTTTGAGAAAAAAAAAAAGGTTAAAAAAAAAAAAAGTAAAAAAAAAAGAAATTCAAAGAAAAGAAAAAAGTAAAAAAAAAAATTAAAAAAAAAAAAAAAAAAAAAATCCATTAAAGAGGAGGGGCCAGGGTCAGGGTCAGTGGTCACACATTAAATGCCGGCGTCGCCTTATGTATATAGGTATATATAATGACACTATAACTATAACTACATTTATTCGTGTTTCCCCTTTACCACATCTCCATTTGTTTTAGTATATAATTTATAGTAAAATATTGTTATGAACAGTAACATACTATTAAAATATTAGGTGGAGTACATATCTTCTGATCATCTCTTTAATATCATGACTCATCTAAATGATACTATCAAAATCAAAACAAACAAAATCACAGCACAAACTTCACATTCATCTCCCTCATTTCTTTGTGGAAAAGTGAAAAATTAAAAACCTAATTTTGTTTCTTGTGGTTTATTGTTACAAACTTACAACCTATATGGAGTCGGCATCTACGAAACACGACCAACGGAGGACTTGATCAATGATGGTGGTTCTGTTGATTTTTTTGAGTTTCTTTTAGATTTATTTGATTCTTTTGAGTTTCTTTACATTTATTTCATTCTTTTGAGTTTCTTTTTGAAATTCTTTGGAAAATTTATTTTGGACAGCGGAGGATTTGATCAATGATGGTGGTTTTGTTGCTGCTTATCGGAAACAAGGTCGGCAACGGGTATCGCAAAAGAAAATTATGAAATTTCATAGGTCGCGTTCTAATTTGTAAGTATCAACCTTAATTTATTTTCATGTTTTTAGGTTTTTTTTGTAAGATTATGATTTTAGTGGTTCGAGTAATATATGGGTTTAATTGTGTTTTATACCGTCGAACATAATCACAAAAGTAACATGTTTTTGAGAACCTGGTATAAAGTTTAGATACGTATAGTTTTTTTGATATTGGGATTTTGTAGAGGTTTGAGTAATATTATTTTCTTTTGATCTTTTAAAAAGGCTAATTTACACCATTGTGTAGGTAAGTTTGTATGTGTGTAAGGCGATGATTTGTGTAATAAAATATTGAAGAAGATACGGGCGAGGAGTATGTGAAACATGTTGTTGCCAGCGTAGTTGTTGTTATGATTCTCAAGATTTCAAGTTTCTATGTTGAGCAAGGCGGTAAGGTTAGTGTTGAGCATCATCCTGTTACATATTGTTGTGACGTATATTGGTTGAACTTATTAATGTTAGACAATCTCAGGTAGTAACATGCATTTTTAAAGGTTTGTCGAGTATGACTTATGATGGTAAAATTGAAGATGATGAAATTAGAATTTTGATTACCGAAAACCCTTTAAAAATTCAATCATCGTGTGATTTTTTTTGTTTGATATGTTGTTATAAGATGGAAGCACCTAAGTGAGTACATATGGAGATGTATAAATTTAATCTATAGTTTTCATTACATTTCTTGCTATTATCATATATAGAGTTCAAAACGAAATCTGTGTTATTTGCAGGTATTGATTATTTGATTAGGGATATCCACCGTGTAATCGTGGCATTGTCTTAATTAGATAGTTTGTTCCTGCGACAGTGTGTTAAAAAGGAATACGCGTGTTAAAAACAGTTTAAGGAGTTACATATCAAACATTTAGCAATATGAAAATGGTTAGCTAAATCATAGCGATGACTTTTGGTATCATTGTGAAATGTTTTTTTAGAAGATCACTTAAATTTGGAAAAGTTATGCACGCACCATCCAATAAAGGTCCTTTTTTTGGTGTTACAGAGTTGACTAGATGTCATATTTATATAGACATTATGATTTCCGTTGGGACAAATTTGTTTAGTTTGTATCGCTTTCTGGAACCCTTTTTGATGTTATTAAAGACATCTTTTGCGCTGCGAAATTACAGCAGTCTTTGGATATCAAGAATGTGGAATCGAGTCGCGTCCGCATTGAAGGTGCATAGAAATTTTTTAGCTTTTTTATTCAATATGTCGATACGAATTCAAGCCTTAGTTTTTGTATTTTAGATTTTTTAGTTTTATTCAAGACCTTTCTAAACGAGTTGTTCATACAGGTTATGTGAATCAGAACTTTGGTCGGCGATTGTTAGTGAGCTTCTGCAAGAATAGGGTTCAGTAACTTCTTTAGTCACTGGTAACGTGCCAGTTGAGAATGCGAGTGCGAACATCATCAAAAATAAAGGTTGGGGATGTTTGTGATTTATTGCAGTAGGTTATCTATAAAGTTTCCTTTGAAATTGTTTCTTATGTTTTTTATGTCAAACAACTAATATAGGTGAATCTTCCTCTTCAGCTGAACGAAAAAGACCAGTTAAGCAAGATCAGCTCAGAGAGACTCAGCGTCGCGAATGGACTCTTCGTCTAATGTACGTAATGTAAGAAGGCGTATCTTGAAAGATTGTTTAGAAATCGTCGCGTCCAACGCCACAACAAGCCAATTACATTGGTTCCTTTACTCAACCATCAAATATCATAGTTGGGTCCTTTAATGGTGGAGACATCTATGCTCCTTTCAACAGCCTTCTGCCAATGGTATATCTCCTATTTTTTTAATCTTAAACTGCATTATTAAATAATTGTTTAACATAATTATGTTGTTTAAGTATCACATATTGTACTAAAGTAACACATGACTTCATAGATAAACTTTGAGTTTTTACACGGTTAAAGTGGTTGATATTTTGGTAAATATTTATAGCGAGGACCAGAGTTTTTTTTATTGCAAAAAAACTCCTTGGTCATTGTTTTAAAAAAAACTCCATTACTACCTAAATTTTATAAATTTTTTACCCTTAACTTGGCACAGCGGAACTTTGGACCAAAAATGTTTCGGGTGGAAATAGGAAGTTGTTGCAGTGGAACATATATGCTAAAAAGGAAATAAACTAAATAAACGAAGTTGTTGCAGTAGAACATGAAGTTGTTGCTGTGGAACAATAGGAACTTGACACACTAACTATTAATACGAAAAACATCGAACTTTGGACCAAAAATGTTTAGCATCCATCTTTTGACTGCAACTACGCATGTTAAATCGTAAAAGAAGATAATAGATTTTAAGGCAAATTGAGTGACTGTAATTGAGCTGAAATAAGTAAGCTTTTTGCCCATTTTTAGAACTCCGTTTCGTTAATTGGTTTACAGTATTTAACCCGTTAAAGATCAATCATAACCCAAATCAGTATATATAGGTTGCTGAAACAGATCTTGAAATTCTGATTTGTTGCTCGAAACTGGTATATATAGGTTCAACATGGTTTTAGTGTAGGGGTATATTCGATATCAGCTTGCTGGAGGGGTTTAGGGCATATCATAATAAATTCATGTAGGGCTGTTTGAGTCTAAACAAGTCATTATAGATACTCAAGTGTTGTAGACGTCTTTGAATACGGTGAATGAACGACTTTAAAAACCAGTTAGCATAAACCTATTTATGCATAAGTTTTGAACTTAGTTGAGGTAAATCCATAGTTGTTTCAGATGATATCATACATGTTCTTAGATATGTAGTGACGTTTTAATATCGTTTTTGCAGGTGAGAGAGGTGAGAGCATTTGCAGGTTCAGTGCTTTGATGAATTGGAAACAATTCATGATGTAAAGTTGTGTAGAATAATGATCAAAAAGCTAAATGGTAATTTTTTATTTTTCCTTTTTCCGAATTTCATATATAAGTTGCTTCTAATTAACATAGAATCCATGTTCATGAATTATAACAATTAAGGTAATGTATCTGGGGGCATTAAGGGTGTTTGGTTCTTCCTACATGCTCTCAACTTTTCTTTTTGACAGAATGTGATGATTTCTCATAGGGTAATCCAATAAAACCAATTTAAGGGTTATATGATTTTGATCAAGCCACAATCATTGTTTACGAGGTGTTTGGCTTTGTGTTTTTGTAGTGGTTATGTGATATTGAAGAATTAGAATAGATACTCAAAGCTACTGACCAGGCCACAAGCGTTACTTAGGGGGTGTTTGGCAGTGTGTTTTAATATTAACTATATTGCAGTGAAACTTACTGAATTTGCTAACGAAGAAGGTGACATGTATCATCATTTACGGGTCAACAAATAAAGGTAGGCCAACAAGTAAAGGTAGGCTCATCTCTCGTCATTCCCCGTAATGCAAACTATTCTTTATATTTTCCGAGAGAGTCTCAATAGCAACAGGTCTAAGTTTGATATATATCTGATTTCTGTTAAAACAATTATAATTTTTAGATCCTAAAATTTTTTCGCAGGCGTTCCACAGCGCACTTATTCATTCGGATAACTCACGACAGAAGAAGAACACAATGAACGTCTTCTTTCTAGACGTCATTTGACAAATGCGTTCTACGCCCTTTCTTAGAAATTACTCTTGACAGATATTGCGGACTTGCTACGCCGGAGTGACACATATGCCAGAAGACATTCTGAATCTCGGTTGGAAAAAATTGGATCATAAGATCGATACCGCAATTCTAGGGATTTACGATTTTTCTCGCGAAGCTAATTCTTGCAATGGTACTCCATTCTTTTCTGTTATATGTTCTTCTGAATCTCGGTGAAAAAATTGGATCAGAATTCGACCCACAGGGCTTTGATTTTGCGAAGCTAATTGCAATGGTATCCATTCTTTCTGTTTTCTATCTTTTCTAAGTTATTATAGTGTAGCATTGATTTGTTGAAGATTGCATATTTTATGTAGATTATGACAACAGATTGGAGGAAAAGGGGATATAACTCTGAGGTATGGACATCGATTATTGACATCTTGATCTCTTATATAAGGTTGGTTTAGGGTAACTATATAAATATATAATTGATATTTGTTATTACTGCTTCTATAATTGTTTCAGTCCCTGAAATCTTATTGCTCTGCGTACCTAGGCTTATCAAAGTTGACAAAACTCCTGTTAGGGTTTATAAGTCTGAAATAGGCCATATACTGTTTGGTACAATATTAGGACCAATAATTTCCCATTCTCAGCAATCATGTCGATGGATTAGTGTTGGGTTTTTGGAAACTAATTATCATGCTTAAAATGGTATCTGATAAGATGATACAAAAGTGAATAGGAACATAGAATATGTGTGTGTTGTTTTGTGATTAATGCATTTAATATGCTGTTAGTCAAGTTTAAACTTCTATGGTACAACTTTAATTTTTGTTTTTTTATTTTGGATTCCGATAAGGTTGCAAAATTCTAAGCTCAAGCACCTAATAAGAAACTTAAAACAATACAACTGGTACATTAATTTCCTTCTTGCTACATAGAATTTATTGGTTTGCCTTTCATTTATAACAGGTCAACTTAAGCCAAAGGATAAATCTGAAGATGGATTGGATGAAATAGTGTTCCTGGGCCAGCTCTTTACAGATTGTTTTGCTCCCAAATGAACCACTTGAATAAAAACATGATAAATACTCTTATTAGTTTTTGTGTTCCTATGTCGGTATGTATGAAATTAGATGTTGCATTTTCTTCAAACAGAGCGTGTATGATATCAGATATTGCATTTCCTTTGAACCTAAAAGATTACATCCACTAAGCTTCATTAAATTGCTCGACTAGGTAAACTTCTAAGATGCTAATTTTGTTTTACCGATAGTTGCCTAACAATTGACATTTGACGAATGTTGAGTCACTCAAAAAGAACAAATAAGTTATTTACTAATTTGAATTTTACATTTTCTCGACGACGCAGGTTAAAACTTGCCGCAGCGAAGCACGAGCATCAAAAATTTGTTGTTTACGTTAATAGAATTCTCATTACTTTTTATTTAGTCTTTATTTCGAGGCTTCATTAGACTATGTTTATCAATGATTTCGTCCAACCGATCGTAGGGTACTAAGGGCAAAAAAATATTAATATCATATTAAAAGTACACAAAATGAGGAAAGAGAAATACACGATCCGTTCGTTTGGTGACTTGCAAATGTTAAATCCAACCTCACCACATGTCACATTAGGAGTGACCAATTATACTATCGATGCTCATAATATAGTGTAGTTGCAGGTTTTTTTTAAGATGGAGGCGTATGAATGCTGTGAAGCCCTAAAATATTTATAAAGCAAAAATTTTGAAAAGCCCATAAATTAATACATTCTAATAAGCCCAACAACTATGAATAAGTATCACTATTTGCTTTCATTATTTTCAGCATTATACTTATACTTTAATTTTATCAAATGAAAGTATATCTTTTATCACGTGTCTAGATTTTCATATTTTGTTTTCCTTACTTCCTTTTAAATGAAATATTTTATTTAATATATAATTTTAAATAAAACTTTTAGTAAGTAAATTAAATACAAAAGAAATGATATTATAGGTTAGGTTGGGTTGTTGATAAATGGTAAAAAAGTTAAGATTGATTGTATGTATAGATTATATAAATAGAAGAGTAAAAAAATATTTTAATGAGAGATTGGGTTATGAGAGGCTGTGAATAACCATAGTCTTATCATTCTTTGCTTAATTAAGACTTTCAAAAACCCAGGAATGGCCCTCTTTAAATGGCATAGTTGCATTCTTAGTAGGGGTGGCAATTTTCGACACGACACGATAAACGACACGAATCCGACATGAAGTTAAACAGGTTTGGGTTGAGGATAAACAGGTTTGGGTCAAAAATAGGTCAACCCGTATAACCCGTTTAATAAAATGGATCGTGTTTGGGTTGAGTAAGTATTAAACATGTCAACATGTGAACCCGTTTAAGTATATATAAGCCTCTAAAAATAAAATATATAACTTGAATTTTATGTTGGATTTGGATTAGATGTATTTTGTTATGTAGTTAATAGGAGTGAATTACGATTATAACTCATATATCATTATAATTATCGCATAATTATTTGTATGCTATGTTTATCATTTTTTACATCCTTATAACATTTTTTGCATTTAAATTAGTTAAATTGACAAACCACCAACCTTATTCACCGATTGACCTATTTACTTAAACAGGTTAAACGAGTTACACGTGCTATGCAGGTGTGGGTTAGGGTTGAGTTTCTTGACACGATTAATAAATGGGTCGTATTTGGGTAGAGGTTATGATAACCCGCCAACCCACGAACCCGAACAGGTCAACACGAACACGACTCGATTGCCACCCCTAATTCTTAGCGGTGGAATAGGCTCTTGCAAAGTTAAAATGAGATACATACCCCTTCACCGAATCCAAAAACACCATGAACCAAAACGATTGGAGATACATCACTATCACATGTGACTGGTTCTTGCTCATCTTTACATACTATGCTCTTCTCTTCTAAAGGACTCGAGAAAACATCATATCCCACAGCTCGACAAAACATGTAAACTCCGGATAACATTTCAATCACAACATTCACCAATATCCATGTTACTTGAAATACTTCAAGTAACAACCAAGTTGTAGCCATTAAGAGACGCTTCAAATGGGCCATCATATGCGACTAGTTCACGAGTCTTTTTTGATACTTTTTTTGCACTGAAAACTCAAGATAAGCACCAAATATGAATAAGCTCAAGAAATATGATCAAACGATCAAAGGGACTTCTTATGTAGTGATTATATTTAAAACAACTAAATGAGATCATTTTATCGTAACAGTGAGTTAGTACAGGTTATAAATGACATCTAGGTTGGGTAATAGCTAGGACTTGCATTCAACCCTTCTAAATCTATCTACTTCCCTACATTATGAAGAGTTGCCCAACTTATATAACTTAACAAAACTCCAAATTTAGTTTAACAATTAGTATAAAGTTTGATAGGTATTTAGTGTTTCATTGTAATACTCCTAATCCTCGTTACGGGTGGAGATAAAAAAGGGGTGGGTTGAGCTTCTTTTTTATGGGCTGGTGTTTTTGGTCTTACGTTTTCACTCTTATACAAGTAATTGAGCTCTTATACTCCACACAACCCTACCTAAAACCAACAAAAAAAACTACAAAGGCCCAAAACAAAGAAAAGCCAAATGAAACAAAAACAATCCGAAACAACAACTACCATAAAAACCAAAGGCCCAAAACAAAGAAAAGCCCAATGAAACAAAAACAAGGTGGAGACAAAAAAGGGGTGGGTTAGGCTTCTTTTTTATGGGCTGGTGTTTTTGGTCTTACGTTTTCACTCTTATACAAGTAATTGGGCTCTTATACTCTACACAACACCACCTAAAACCAACAGAAAAAACTACAAAGGCCCAAAACAAAGAAAAACCCAATGAAACAAAAACAAGCCGAAACAATAACTACCATAAAAACCAAATACCTTTTGATATAAAACGAGCCCCTGCCGCAACGCGCCGGTAATAAGCCCCCTCGTTTCTTTCAATTGCCATATGGATATTGCAATTCTCGAGAAAATTATTGGGTAAATTTTAAGAAGTTGACTCTTTTATAAAGTAAAGATGATCGAAAATAATTTAAAGAGCCACACCATAGGTAAGAAGTCACCAGAACACGATTTTTAGCGAACAATTGATCTTCTGAGTCTAATATGATTAATAGTAGGCTCTCGTATCACAACGAGTGTTCGTAAGACGTCTTTTAGACACATTGTTAAACAAATCTTTTAAACTAATCAAGCAAAATAACTTTCGGTGTCATTCAGTTATGACACGGCATCATAGCGCCGTCACCATACCCCCCTCCTCCTTCCTCACACTCCAACGGTGAAGCTAATGACATGAACCAAAAAAGGGATCGTTTCATTTTTTGACCATAGGAACCCTCCCAACAATTATTTTCATTTATATTTTTTATAAAGTTATACATTTTCACTTAAATCCTTTTTATATTATCATTTTTACACACAAATTGATCTTTCACTTCCATTTCTACCTTCATTTATTTATTATATTAGAAAAATGTGTCATTCAAAATGATGCCTTTATCATTAACCTTCTCGGAATGACGCAACATCCAAACTCATCATCTTCGTCAAATCCCGCTATACCTTCATCCGCAAACTCAATATCTTCACAACCTCAATTTGCTCCGTTTGGTAGCCAATATACTCTGACAACATACACACCGATTAATATTATCTTCAACAACAAGAACAATTACTTCAACAACAATTTCAACATCTTCAAAAATGTCCCTCACAATTCTTTGCGCCACAACAAACACAACAACCACCACCACCACAACCGGAACAAGCACTACAAAAACACAAGAAACGGAAAGGCGAAGAAAGGACAAGACACGCCAAACTAAATAAAAAACAACCACAACCATCACAACCACAATAGCCAAAGGATCCTAAAAAATAAACACTCGTTAGACGTATGAAGATGAACTATTATTAGTCGAGTGTTATGATGCTGTTTCCGAGGATAACCAAATCGGCAATGACCTAAGCTATCATTTTTGTTCCGTGTTCCTGATGAATTCAACAAAAATTCTCCACACTTTTTGGACACACAACGATTTTGACTAAAAGTAGCACCCTTTTTTAGGTTTTGGCTTAAGTCGTCATATCCAATGCTCTAAACCGCCAAACTACCCACAAATTAAAAGCTACCCGGTTAATTTAGCCAAACTCAACCAAATAACTATACGGTGATTGGATTACCAGCCTTGTCATATTGGTAAGAAGACTAGCGCTACTAGAAAAAATGTCATTAGCAACAATTATTTAACAACAATAGAGAAATCGTTACTAAATTATGCATTTAGCATTTAATTTTAGCAAAGAAATTGTTAATAAAGTTGCAATTTTTTTAGCAAAAAAAAAAATAGTTAGTATTTTTACAAATGACCATAAATATTTATTGCTAATTTAGCAACCATTAAGAAATTTTGTTGCATTCTCAAATTAGCACCGGTCAAATTAGCATCAATCGATGTTAGTTGCTATTTTCATATGTTGTATTAAATTTAAATTGTTGCTATGACACATTTTTTTAGTAGTGTAGTGTAATTCTAATGATTTACTCTAATTGCAACTAAACCAACCCAACGTGGTCCTTTTACCACCTTAATTTGTGATGACGTCGTATAGAACTGCCTGCCTTTCAAGCCGTAATGTTTAATAAGTGGGGTAAAAGTCAAAAAATACTCACGAACTTTCTAAAATGTCCCGACATGACCAACGAACTAAATTTCGTCCTTACTAGACCAACGAACTTTCAAATATTGTTCCGATATCACCCATATAATAAATTTTTACCGACACCGTGTCAGTTTTCTTCCACGCTGACATTAGTATCTACTATTTTAATAGTTATTGTATAAAAGTTCTTCCACACTGGCATTAAAACAGTATTTACATTGTATAGTAGTACTTTTATACACTAATTATGGCAGCCTTTTTTCTCTTATTTTCCACTTTTCTCAACCATCGACAAGATCCAAATCTCCGGTCCCACACTCGCCTCCTTACTCCACCGTTTCACCACCTCCTCCGGCGACATCGATGGTCTTTTATTCGGCCACGTCATCACCACCACTCCTTTAACCCTCTCCGACACCACCATCACCACCCCAACCACCACCATCAACATCGCCTCCTTCTTCTCATCTCCTTCCACCACCACTTTCTACGCCCCATCATGCCACCTCCATAAACCCACCCGCACCACCAATGAACCACCCCTCATTGGTTGGTTCTCCGGTCGCCGCAAAACCCATCTTCCACCTTCCATGAAAGAAACCAATGTCACCTCAAATCTTGCTAAATATGGTTACCGTAGAGGCGGCAAGCGGCTGAGTGTTGCTGGCGGTGGTTTCAGGTGTGCTTGCAGTTGAGATGTAGCGACGGAGTAGATCTGAGATAGTGGATGATGATAGGGTCTCTTCTAAAATCCTGGCAACTTCTTTCAGATCAGGGGAGTCGTCTTCATGCATGGCCGCCATAAGGATACGAGTAAAAGACCACTGTATTTATCAATTGATCTCTTGCATCATTTTAAATAATATATTAAATAATAATTTTAATTAAAAAAATACTATCTGCCACATTCATGTTTCACTATGTCAATTATACTTGTTACACATTCCCAAATAGAAATATTGAAACAATTTGCAATTAGTGGGGTGTCATGGTGATTGATGGGAAGAGATGTAATGGTGAGTGGTGTGATTGTGGATAATGTTGTTTTGTATCAGTTGGGTGGCCAGTGGTGGTGGGGAAGATAGAAAGGATGATAGAACAAAAATGGTGGTGGTAATGAAGGAGAAATGATGGAGGGTGATGTGGAAATAATAAATTAATTAAAATAATGACATGGAAATTTAGCCGGTCATCTTGGTATTATTAACACATAACAAACAAGTTTGTTAGTGTAGGTAGGACGAAATTTAGTTCGTTGATGATGTCGGGACATTTTTGAAAGTTTGTGGGTATTTTTTGACTTTTACCCATGAAAAAAAGCATAGTCATCCATCTTTTACTGTTCTTTTATAAGATCCAGTCACTAGTACTCTTATGAAATTTAATTCTGAAGTTGGAAACTTATGTTTCTTTTAGTGATTGGAGTGAGGCAAGTATTGTTTGGGGATTGATGGTTGGAAAAATAATGCCATGTTTATTAAGTATTGTTTCTTTTACTACTACCTTGGAAGTAATGAAAACGTATTGTTTATAGATGAAAAACCGATAACT